>LPNX010392707.1:224237-313281 GCA_001517045.1 Pseudotsuga menziesii | reverse complement strand
AAAAAATATTGTTCTTTCAAATTTTTACAATTTTAAACAATTGAATACTCTTAATTAATTTCTACATGAAAAAAAGATATATTTTCAATGAAACTTATTTTATACACATTAATTAAGGTCGGGACCTATTTGTCCGACCATTTGCACTGATCGGACGACCGGCGACGTCGAACGTGACCGCTCACGCGAGCCAGGTCGTCCGATCGGTGCAAATGGTTGGTTCACTAGTTTACTCCTTAATTAAGTAGTCATATGTGTAATATCACAAATTTTACACTTCATGAGTAACAATATAACATTAACTATTTTATTATAATTAATTTCAAGTTGGAGCACACTTCATTAATATATCAAAAAAACTACTTAGACGTAGCTGGAATTTAAGTTATTTAATGAAAACAATTAATGTGACGGAAATGAATGATAATCAGGAAGAAGACCTAAAATTATGGACTTCACCTTCAAAGAATGCTTTGTAATTACATTAGTTATTAATCATAATTAATTAATTAGGAGTGATAAGAAGATCGCAAGAATAAAAAATGACCAAATAAATGACCAATTGTCATGTGGTCATTTTTAGTCTAGATATCCCGTGACCAAATTTGGTCATTTATCTTGGTCGTTTTCAATTGGTTTTTATCCAGTGACCAAAATTGGTCATTTATCTTGGTCATTTTCAATTGGTTTTTATCCAGTGACCAAAATTGGTCATTTATCTTGGTCTTTTTTAGTTAACTCACTTAAATTTATCAATTTTGGTCATTTATCCCTTGAAAAAAATTGTGGTGACCAAAACTTTTGGTCTCCTGGTCACTAATCTCTCATTTTCCACTAGTGTTTGTCATAAAAGAAAACTACTTTTTTGTTCGTATTTTCGACATATCTCCCTATGTTTTTACTCAAATTTCGAGTGGGAGAGATCATTGGATGCGGAATTTAATTCCGCATCCAACGAGTGCCCACATGACATACTTTTGATGGACCTTGCTACCCTAAAAATAAGCAATACCTGAAAAAACGTGATGAACAAAAAAGTAGTTTTTTTCATTCTTCCTCCAAAATTAATAACTATTATTTTATTATTTTAAATATTATTTTATTATTTTCCTTAGGAGGCCCATTTTAGACCTCAAATTTCCTCTAATGCGCGATGTAAGGTAACAAAAACTTGAGGAGCCACTTAAGGAGAAATTTCGGTGGTATGAAGGCTTTAATCAACCTCTTCCGTTTACGCCACTCTTGGATATGGTCCGAGATATGTGTGGCTTTGTCTTGTTGAAATGTCGATAAGAGTTCTGTACCAATGTCGTAACGCACAAGTAGCTGGAAGTGATTGAGGAAATTCATAGCAAGGTCATCGAACAAAACGAATGGCCCCATCGATAACTCTATATTTTGACAAGAGTTTTGTACCAATGTCGTAACTCATGGGTAGTTGGAAGTGATTAAGGAAAGTCATAGAAAGGTCATCTTACAAAATGAATGCCCCCCTTGGTAACTCTATATACCATTTCCTTGCAGGCCCGGTGAGGGTGCGTTAAAATAGCCTTTAACGGATTGAGTCGTCGTGTGAGCAATTGGAAGAGCACCAAAGGTAAAAAGTAGTGACATGTTCACTAGAATCTTCTCCTACTTTTCCCTCGAACTTGGGAATGTCCGAGGGAAGCTTGCTAGGGACAGCTGGCCAAGCCGGGTCATGAGATACCAGATCGTTCATGAGTCTCGATAAATCAGGTAAGTTTAATGTTGCAAGGAAAGGGAGCCTAGGTTGAGCTGGTATATGCCACACTCCCTGATATGTTTGGTTCATATAAGGATGACTATTGTAAATACCATGGCCTTGGCCATAATATCCTCCTCCCGTTTGACCCATGTAGGGATGCATGGAAGCATTATGATGTGGTGTACCTTGACTATGCAGTGCTACAAAGCCATAATTAGAGGAGTAAGCGGGTTGTTGATACCTGTACCCATAGGGTTGATAGTTCTATCCATACTGCGGTCCATAAGATTGTCCATGAGAAGCTCCATAAGGTGTCCCATGGGATGTCCCATGAGAAGCTCCATAATTAGGGATATGGAGAACTCCTTGCGATGGACTATGAGACAATCCAGACACAGGAATATTACCTCTCGAGACAACAGGAGGTACTTGAATCTGAGATGCTACCGTACGAGCAGTTGTAGTACGAACATGGCTAGTAGCAATATTCTGGCCCGAAGGACCATGTGAATGAGGGGGAGGAAGGGTTGTCAAAAATGCATTCGAAGGAGTAGGGTTTGAGGATGAAGGAACATGTGAAGGGATGTAAGTGGTGTTCCCTATGGCCACTCGTCTTGGTTTTGATATCCGCATATGACTACTAACACTAGGTCTAGGATGGACATGTGAGGTAGCTTCCACCACCGGGATGGAAGGTACAATGTGACTAGTGCTCCCAAATCTCTCCGCATGGAAAGGAATAGGAGTGCCCCCAGGCATAGTGCTAGGTTCAATTTCTGACTTGGCATGATGTGCCAGATCATGTGCAGGGATATCAGGCATGCCATAACAAATATAACTAGTGCTTGTGGGTTCATGATGAGTCTCATCACGTAGTAACCAATACCGGCGACCTGTGAATGAGGGATCATAACTAGAATGTGAAGGTATTTTTGGTGAAGGATCATATATAGGATTAGAATCTATATCCCCAACCTCTTGAGGTGGAGAAGACATCTCAGGAATCTCATCCTCGTGATCTCCCATCGTGTGTGAATCAATGTGAGAAGTAGTCCACCTGAATTGTCTATTTCTCTCAGCTCACAAAGGAGGGGGATATGTGGAAGGTGGAAGTCCTGCTAAATGACGAGAATGGCAAAGCGTCGTGCCCAAATCCACAATGACTCAAAAAATGAAAAAGACTTTATCTAATTACACAAACCCTAGGCAAACTAGTGTGCACAGAGCATACACCTATACAATGTAAATCCAAATCACAAGCAAACAAGGGTAGGATATGTGAGCTCTCGAATGAAGCCTGCATGTCTTGCCTAGGAGAGGCTTGAGACTTCCATACACAACAAGCAGAGGTTCGTAACCAATTATAGTGGCCCTTAGCTTCAACGCATATAGCGATTGTGCTGTCTGACCCCTACCTAGCCAGGACACCTACAGAATAACCTCTGCGAAGTACCCCCTCGATAACCTAGGTAATGAAACTAAGGTCACCTCAATATAATCAATGCTCAAGAAGACAGTCGCAGGCGGTATTGACCGTATGGGCAGGGTAGCAAAGCTCGAAAGCTCTCAAAAGAGCCCCTAGATACGAATACAATCCTGGAAATATCTCTAGTGCTGCTTAGTTATGACCAGGGGTCATCCCAATCAATAACCACTCACACTACCTCGTGCTTAACTCCCTTGTAAGAGGAGGATCCTGAGAAACACTAATTATATAAAGGAATTTCACTCTCTCACTTGGACAGACACATAAATGTTTCGTTTACNCCCTAAAACCTAATCTTGTTGGTGCACCCTATAAAATAAAAGAGTGTAATTCATTTTATTATGCGTTGATTTTAATTGGCTTATTACTCAAAAGGGAAAATGACCATGCAACTAATGGTGTTATGACGCAATAAGAAGTAAAATGCACACCTAACAATCAATGCAAATGCATTGTGTCGATTGAAAAATGGGGTATGCTACTACGTGAAGTGCAAATTTTTTCTTCAAATGAAAATGCAATCATTCCTATATGAAAATTTGACTAATACTTCTCCAAGCAAACCTACTACAAGTACCATGCAAAATGCAAAATGAAACAATGCATAATGATGCAAAAAGCAAATGTTTTTGTATTTTTTGAATTAAAATGAGATAATAAAGAAAAATATGACTCTACAACCCCCAGACTCTGCAAGCACTATCAGACAGCACCCAAGCAAAGCACTAAGGTAAAAGAGACCTAATGCACTAATCTCAAAACAAAAAAATAGAAAATGCAATGACAAGAACATTCTCAAAAAATTCAAACCAAAAAGTCTCTCTGTTTAGAAATAGAGGTGTATACAGACTCCAGAAGAATCCAAGAAGACTCAACAATTATCCAAACTCACCCAGCAACACTTAATCTTCCCCAAAAAGGCAAAAATCAGGGTATATGCAACTGTGTGCAGAAAACCCATGTATATATGCGGATATCCCAGTAAAAACCACATGTACACGTGATTGTGAAGACAAAACTCGTGTACAAGAAGAAAAAGAGATTAAAAAGTAGGTAAATAGACAAGCTGAGACAAAATTTAATCCTGTCAGACACTACTAGGAAAAGATGTCCCCAGACTTGACTCAGAAATAGAGAAATCAGAGCAATTCAAGAACACTGAATGCCGATAAAACCCCCAAAGGAAATAACTAGGAACTCCCCAGTATGGTCGCCAATTTTGTTACAAAGAAAACTTCCTATGGCTTGGGGTACCACAACAGACAGAGTAACCACAGAAATCAATCCTTTCCTATATGAAAGAGAAACCAAACATCTAACACTAAAGGATCCTGAAACATACCTTATTTCAGATGGTTGATGTAGATCTCCGTTGAGCTTTTCCACTCTCGCTTGTATTAGCAATTTGCTCTCTCAACATTCAGCAAACAAGACAAGCATGCTATATAATGGTGTTAGACCTACTTTAGCATATATAATCAATAACATATAATAATTTAAAAGCATCCATGGATTCAATACTCATTTAAATACACATTATTGGACAGGAAAATATATTTCCATTAATATAAATCAAAGATTACAATAGTGACAACCTCTGTCGGCACGTCTGCGAATTGGAGAAACTGAGTCCTCCACCTGGGCCTCCACCACTTTAATCCTCCATCTCTTGATAGCAATCTCACAATAAAAGGCAATCTTGGGAAGAACACAAATTTCTCCAGGGGACAAAAGGATGCAGACTCAAGTATAAGCTCCGACACCAGTGGACTATAGTTTTCTTGCTCTTCAATTCCTCCTCTTTCAATGTATCCAAAGGGTTCCTTATATAGTGCTTCAATAGGGTAATGGAAGGTCAAATTTGAGAGATCTCAAGGCATATGGAAGGCCAAGAGACAAGTGACTCAGATCCACATCAAGGAAAACTCCAAAACTATTTGGCCTTTTGCACACATCCCTATGCACGCAGGTTTGAGGGTTATATCCGCATATATACGCGAGAATAGGTTTAAAACTCGCGTATAGAAAATAATGAATGTTTTTAGGGATGATCTTGGAAACATCAAAGGTACAAAAATGGTCCATGGGGTCCAAAGAGTCTGCAGAGGGACAGGGAAGACCATAAAGGTGTGATCCACCATGTGTGGTAAAATCAGCTGTGACAGGACCCACACAAGCTAGATTTTCTATGCCACATGGCATCCTACTCTTGCAAATTCGAATCCATGGGAAGACTAAATGTTTTGGGATGAATTATAAGGATAATAAACTTTTCCTTGTGCATCATAGGTCTAATTTTGAAGGAAATGTAACTTACATGGGAGATGAAAAGTCATTTTGGAGCTAGTGAGACACTTGGACTAGATTCCTTAGCTCTATGACAACATTGATGAAGATGCTATGACACCTATGATACAAATCAGATATGAAGGCTGACATATGACATTTCTAGCATGTAAGGTCTAAATAGAGCATCCAAGAGGGCGCTCATGTGATTTGGGGAAGCTCAATGGGTTCCTACTCAAATTGGGGGAAGATGGAAGGTTAGGAAAGGGAGGACACATGGAAAATATTGAGCACACACCCTAATTCGAATTGGATTGAGTTTGTGGATGGATTGGTAACCTTATAAGGATAAGTATTTTTATAAAATACAGGGATCAACCAAAAGAGAATCTTTGGTAAATTTGCATTTGTGAATTGAGAGAGCTAGTGGATGACTAGTTTCTTACCTTAGCCAATTTCGAGGGTGAAAGATTCCCATCCAAGTTGGTCTTTGGGGAGGCCACTGAGGTATTTCATGGAGCTTTAATGGAGTTTTATTTTTAGTTTTAATCTATGGGGAAGCTTGCAGTTTCTTCTATTGCGACACTTTCTCTCAACCATTTCCAGTTTTTATTGCATATTCTTGCTCATTGAGGGATTGCGCTTTGGGTGAGCTATTGATATCTTTGGGGAATATTCTAATCCCCAATTATTTTATTTTCTGATATAAATTATCTGTATTTAAATTTTAGAAGGCTCTCGGGTCAAAATACCAAAATATTTCATGTAAAAATGTTAAATAATGAAGAAATAGTGCCATTTCCCCACAATCTTATTGTGAACCATTGTAATGATGATGATTCCAAATTGGGAGAGCATGTCATTGTCCATTTCTGGTTTTAATAAGCTGGATATGGTCTGTTGTTCATTCTCATAAAGTATCAGTTTGAAATATCAAAGGGTTGTATGTAAAAGTGACTATTAATGAGCAAACAATGACCATTTCCCCACTATATTGATGTATGCCATGAAAATGATGATTATTTCGAATGGAAGAATCTATATCTGATATATTTATGATGAATGGACTGTAATTTATGATTATTGCAAGTTTCATGTTCATCACTTAAGCATTTGAGGTCATTTTACTCAGTTTAATTGCATTTGGAGAAGAGTCGGTTCCATTTCCAAAAGGGTCAAATTAGTAATTTTGTAGTTGTTTGGGAGAGGGTTATATTATATTGTATAAACTGAATAATGATGCATATTAGAAATTAAAAATTCCCCTTAAAAATCCTCTTCCTCTTTTATAAATTGGAGTGGGTTTGGGAGCATTTGAGAAGCCATTTCCAACATTTACCCAGGGGGGACTGGAACCCCAATTTGCTAGTAAAGACTCCTACTTTGACCAGAATATTAAAAAAAATTGAAGAAGTAATTGGAGGGTCATAAATCATACTTGAAAATAATATTCAATTATTAATATCATTCATACACCTTTCTTGAATATTTGGGAGCATTTGGGCCAATTTGGAGACCTAGACATCAAAACTAGTCAAAGGTCAAAATTGGGAAAAAGTGAAAAAATTGTCATTGTAATAAAAATTTGAAAAATGGACATTACAGTTAGTACAAGAATGATTGGAACTGAATTATTTCTAGTATATATAATTGTGTAAATATATGATGCAAGTGATGGATCTCTAGAGGGATCATCTAATTCTAGTAAAATTGGTGCTAGAGGCCATCCTAGTATACTGGTGTTTTATGTCCAACATACTGAAAGGAGTCTAGGTCAAAATCAAAAGAATATGAAAACACTTCCTTTGGAGAGGCAAGGACTCCTTTGACATTTGTTGGTTTAGCTATAAATACATTGCCAAGCCTAAATATGAAGGTGGTTGAGGGCTCAAAGATATTATTGATTTTAGTAGGTCTTTAGATTTAAAATCCATCTAGAACTTGACTACAAAGGAGGGACTCTAGAAAAAAAATGTCAATAGGAAATGCTGCTATGCTAGAGGTATCCTCTCTTAGATTCAACATAAGCCTAATAAATCTAAGGGGGCTTCTCTTGATTGGGAGTCCATATTTAATTGCCTCCTTGTTATGAGGCATAATTTGTCCTGAAAATATGGGAACAAAGCACGTATTGGAGAGGTTGCAATTCTTGGCTATGAATCGATGATTTTATCCTACTGGGGATCATTCAACATATTAGGAACCAAATCAATTTTTCCTTACTCAAATCACTGACACAACCTCCACCGTAATTTGGAAATAAGGATGGGACAATGCTCAAATACTTGGAATCCTAATCATGATTTCCATTAGGTTTGGTAGGGATATCTTTAGTGTCTTAGAAAGGTTCACATCAAGATCAAATAAGAGCAAGAAAAATTGGCTTGTATTAGGTGAAAAGGGGGTATAGTCTACTCTGTCAAGCAATGATATATCTCTAAATTGAATCCATGGAGAACACAAGTTGGTGGTTTAAATGTTTATGGAAATCCAAATCTCCCCTCAAAAGAAATATATTCAATTGGCTTCTCCTTATCGATAAAGTACTTACTTGAGGAAATATGCTCAAGAGGTATTTTCAGGGGCCAAGCAGATGTAATTTCTGTAAAGAAGTCAAAAGAAAATTCTATCCATATTTTCTAGAAATACCCATATAGTAAATAAATTTGCTTCGAACTAGAGACTAGACTCAACCTCAACAACATATGGCTTGAAGGGAATTTCTAACAAACCTAAAGCACTGGTTCAATCGGATATGAGTTAAAGTCAAATTGTTGTATTCTTTTCCTGTAACTATAGGGAAATTGGCATTCATGGAATGAAGCCATATTTTAGGACTATTTTATCCCATCTTTCCAAACAGTGGCCCAAATTTTGAGCCTCTTTGGTTTCTACAAATAATATTAGAGTTTCCCTATCCCCCAAGTGATTGACAACTTAAGGATTGATAAGACTAAATCTTGGGATTTATTTGATCGGTCCTGTCAAGGACCATGCAAGAATATGGGCATCAAAGGGGTCTTATTTCTCTCATAGGAAAACTATATTTTCTTCTCTGGACTATCCTATCAAGTGTCAAATAACGATGCATGAATGTTATATCTCAAGGTTATTCTTCACATTATAGTGATTATGAATATCAAAATGCTACATATCTTCAGGGACTCAATGATTTCTATGAGATGGTTGCATGATCGATGTCATCTAGAATACATGGGTCTCCTAGTAGAATTGGTTCGTATGTTGAAAACATGTTTCCCACCTTTGTAGTCCTCATATTCTATTACATTTTCAGAGATAACAATAACTAGTGGATCAACTCTCAAAGGAAGGTCTCCTACACACTCACAACAAGATTTGAACCCGAAATCCGACAACAGAATCTAATGACATCCGATGTATCATACAGATGTGTCGAAAAACAATAATGAAAAGTACTGAGCCTTTTGAATTATTTTAGCGTTGTCGAATTTCAGACACTAGTGCGTAGGTTTTTCGATGGCCTTTCCGTAGGAAATTCGATGGCCTTTCCGTAGGAAATTCGACATCCTTGCCGTAGGAAATTCAGCGGCCTTGACGTAGGAAATTCAACTAAGAAATACCCCAAGATTGTGCCAAAATTCCAAACCCACACCTCTTATAGAGATGGACCCTAGGATTGTGCTAAAATTACAAACCCACACCCCTCATAGAGATGGATCTTGATTCACATTAATGCACATAATTGTATAGACTCCAATCCAATTGATTAAACTTAGAGACAAGACCTTTATAGGGAAGAGCAAAGGCATACCTTTGAACATCCAATAATTATAAGAAGGAATGCCATGAAGAGATAAAGAGAGGAGATTGATACTAGAAGCCACACCAAGCCTCCATTTCCTAAGCTCACTTGCATAGGCTGCCTAAAGTCACCCTCATTTTCTTGTCACCTTTTTTCCACACCTACAACCACAATATCCCACCTTTTTAGACAAACCTTAATTCACAAATTTTAAAATCCACCACCATGATAGCATAAATGCAAAGAGGAGAGTTTTAGTGTGCATGAGGGGAAGTAAAACATCCCTTGCACAATCCATTAGTGTTGAGAAGACCAGCCAATAATGCATCTCCACAATTTTGCGAAGTGTTATTCTCATGCATTACTCCAAAGTGGTGAACTGTGAGACCTTTAATCTTGATGTTGTGATGCATAAAAACTAAGGAATCCATTACCTAACAAGGGGTCCTCATTTTTAACTAGGACAACCTTGTCCAAATACAATGTTGCAATCACCTTTTTGCAACAATTTCATTATGGCTTTGTTAAGAATGATATAACTCGACCTCACCAATGCCCTCCAATTTTTGATGAATTATGTGCATGTTTATTTGGAATAGAGTACCTTTCGTAGTCACTTTATTATACATTTGTTGGACAATGAACAAAGAATCCCCCAATACTATTTCCTTGATCTTAAGATCGTGCAATAAAATTGATCCAAATGCATATAGTTTCACATGGTTGTTTGAATCAATTCCAAGCCCCTAAGAGAAGCTAACTACTGTATTTCTTTCAGGGATAATGTGAGTCCATACCACTCTTCCTACCCTTGGGTTACCTCAAAAGGCACCATCAAAAAATAATTTGAAGCAACCATGTGAGTCTAGCCAATCTTTTATTTCCAATTATGAGAGATCCAGTTGCCAAGATTAATTAGGATTTGGTTTTACATACATTTGTTAGACTAAAGGGGTTCCCTAGAAGAATTCTTAGACCCATAGACACTTTTGCATTGTAAGGTTTTCCAAAAAATTAAAATTTAGCTCTCATTTATAGATATTTCTGTTAAATATAATCATCAAAACTATAAACTTTATTTAAGTAAAATATTCTCTCATGGTTATGCATTATGGAACATAACATATTTAGACAAGGAATCATATCTTGATTTTTTTTCCAATAGATAATCTCCTTTAATGTCATACTCCTTTTTATTTAATTTTTCTTGGAGATGGAAACATATAGAGTTTAGGGGTTGTCCTTTTTTAAATAATTAGCTTAGCTTAGGTGTGAAAAATAGAATAATAAATCCCATGGTCATATGATTTATGTTTATGTAATAGCCGCTACTCTCTTCAAAGTGTAAATGGTGTGATCGTGGAGGTAAATATTCGAAAGGCTGACAAATTTGGTGGCAAGGTTGAAATATGGGAGGGAATTTTAAAGTCACAAATTTTTAGAGGGAAATCCATTTTCCCAATTTGATCAAAGTGAAAGGCCATTTGATCTCCTCCATTTCTACCTTGAATCTCAAGTTGAAATATATTTGGGCTTATTCCGAATGAGCAACTCTGATTCACAAGATTTAGTTCAGTTGTCGATTCCCACTACTCATTCCAAATTACATTCTTGAATATTAGGTTGAAAGACCTTCCTTCGTATCACTAGCTCTAATAAAGACCTTAATATGAGGTCTTCAGTCCTTTAGGCACACCTTAAAACACAGAAATATCCCCACCTTTATCTCTAAGGAGGGGCTCATAACCTATGTGGCTCAACCTTAAGGATAGAGAGGTGGGTCGAGTGTATCATTGGATCTCGAAGCAGTCGTCAGCGGCCAGAGTCCCTCTTCCACTCAGAAGGGGGCAATTGATTTTTTGGTGGATTATCCTATTTTTGATGTGGGTGGTGTGCTCTAGATGAGGTTCAATATCATGACCATCTCAGTGAACCCATTCCAGATGCAATTTCAGATGCACATTCAAATACACATTCAAATGCAGATTTTTATTCTGATTCAGATGTAGGCATCAGGACCCAATAGAGGAGTGGTTCAATAGATCAGGTAACTCATAGAATGGCACACTAGTTTGGGACTTTTTCCCTTTTCTATTTCGTATCTTCATCCATCTACAAGGAAAAGGGCGTGGCATTGCCTCTTTAAACACAACATCAAGGAAGAAGAACGTTGGGTTATCTTAGTTGTGGAAATTTTGAGAGAGGCGCATTGGGTTAGAAGTTTTGAGAAATAAAGAAAGGGAAGAGATCCTCTCCTCATATGAGAGAGAGCACACTTAAAAGAGAAGAGAAGAGGATTGTTTTCACCTCGTCACTTCACTAGATAAGAAACACGTACACATGGGCAAGTTCACTCACGTTACTATGTTATCCAAGCACTTAACTAGTTTGTTTGTGGGAGATTGGACACTTTATACTATCAGGAAGAGGTTACTGAGATTTAAAGTCAATCTATAGAAATATGGTACACACAGAGGGTTTCTACAAGGTGTAACCATTACAAGAAAGGAGTTTCCATCTCAACGACATTCCTAGTATATAAAAACCAGTAAGTTGTGGTAAAAAAAAGGAGGAGAATATTTGTCACTTAATTGCATTTTTCTACCCAGAAGTACTTCTATTACTATTGTGTGTAAACAGACCATCTCCGGGTCAGATATTCATATGTTTTCCCATGTACAGTCCATTACAACAATAACTAAATCTATGTGTTGACAGTTTTGACTTTGTTTTATTATCATATTTGTGGGTTGTTACCATTCGATCTCATCTTGTATTTATATATGGAAAAGAATGAATCAAAGTTTTATTAAATAAATGGAGGGAGGTCTGAGATAAACCTATTTGAGTCACTCATAAATTTATAGCAGCAGATTAGTGCATCCTATAGGAACACTTAGTGAACTATTTGACGAAACCTATGAACCAAGCAACACTTAGTGGTTTCAAGAAGAAGGAGCCCAAAAACTGTTTGACATAATTATAAGACCAATTATATAGACAACATGACCCTGAACTCAGTGGAAGTCAATTAAGGGACATTTCAACTAGAGAGATCAGATAATCAAATAAAATAAATATTTGCACTGAAGAAGAAAATGTTCTTGAAGTATTATCTGAAGTAGATCATCGAAAGAAAAAGACATAGATCAAAGAAAGGAAACTAATAAAATTGTAGAAGGAGAAAATATCAAGCGCCAATGACAACCATGGAGAAAATATGGCCATTGGATAATGCTTGTGTGTTAAATGAATGCCATTTGAGAACTAATAATATCTTAAGTTCTAACAGTCTTGAAACTGAAGGTGTTTTGCCACATGGGAAGATGTCTTCATGTCTCTATCACGATTTCGATTTTGAACAACTTCTAGGTTTGGGCCAATGACTCGTGTTGGGTAATAGGTCATTCATCAATCTTGAAAGATAAAAAAAAATTATCGTTTATTGAAATGACAACTGGGAAATTGAGCTCAAGTTAAATGTGCCAACGCATAACTGATCCAAATAAATCAATCTGATTTGAACTCCATAGTGATGTATAACCTCTCAATAATAGTGTCAAATGCTCATAAAGTAAAAAATGCTCGGATGCGGAACCCCTTTTTTAACTCATTTCTCTTTCCCCTAAGTAGGCCTCCTATTCCCGTTGATCTTTCTGTCAGAATCTGGGCAATATTTTTGTTCCCCGTAGTTTCACTAGCAATAGATAGTTTGGGCATGGATCATTGGTCCCTATGATTCGGTGGTATTTCAGATCCACGTGGGCATGTAGACAAGTATTAAATTATTTGGACATCGTAGGGAGTTCAAGTTATAAACAATGGATGCATAAATTTGTGTATCACTTAGAGCCATTGGAGCATGTCCTGGGATTGATAACATGAGGTATAGATTCGTATTGGTAATTCTGATCAATGTATGTTTCACCATCCATGTAATAGTTTGGGATGGGAAGTGTGAGTGGGCCCAGCCTAGTCTATTATATACGTCAAAACAACTACTTTAATGAGATGGAAAGATTAAGCATATCAGTAATAAAGGTAATATAATAGCGGATCTTCCATAAGATAGGTGATTTAATACTTACTTCCAAATTCTTCCATATTCCCGGATATGGATGAGAGATGGATTAATGAATCCAAAATTTTTATTGACGCTCATGGAAAGGCCTATGTGTTTTCCACCAAAGGATGATAAATATCGTTTGAGAAGTAGCCTACCGAATGATGAAGTTTCCCTCCCTCCCTCTAAACGATGTAAGCGGGCTCAGGATGCTATGTTTGCAAGTGTTGCAGAGGCTGCAACTACTTTAGTGGCGCCAGTGGAAACTGGTGTGACTGGACAGGATGATGCATACAATATTTCTGTAGATGAAAATTTTTATACTAAATGCTTTCACACTGACAAGAAGACAGTTAAGGAAAATGAGGAATCTGTCAAAGTAGACACATTGATCCAAAAAGAAGCAACATAAACAGAAACGAGAGGTAGTAAGAAACTAGTGGTGTCTTCAGATTCATGTCAATCCTTTATAAGGTTTTTTTCAGAACCTGCTAAATGGGTAGAGGATAATAAGATGGATCCATGGTTTGAATATTCAATGTCCTCTAAGCATATGGATAAATGGCATATTGGAGATAAGGATGATAGGAGTGCACATGCTAAAATGTCTATTGAATCTTTGACTGATAAAAAATGGATGAACACAAGCTACAGAGCGTGACTGCACCAATGCTGCCTTCTCCAAAGAAGCAAGATGTTTCAAATTTAGCTTCAAGGAAAGTCAATTGAATCAGCGCACCTCCTATGAAGGCTTATGTTGCACAAAAGGGTGAGGATGAGAAATATGAATACAAGTCAAAGGGCATCAGGGTGAAGAAATCTTGTGCGACCCCAACAAAGAAAAATAGCAGAGGCCTTAAGAAAGATCATGGGAAGTCTGGCTCAGAGAAGTTTAAACAAGGGAAATTAGCTAAGTAGTTTTATGTTTGCAAGTATGAGCAAGTTTCCCCTATAAAATATGGCACTCAGCCCTCATAAGAAAAGGTGACAGGTTCATCAAAATTTAAGGTGAAGATAAACGGTACTGCAACAATGGAATTGGATGGTGTGTCACTATCTATAGAGTTGCATTTAGAAAAAAGTAACAAGCTTAGACAAGTGTAAGTCTTATATTAATTCGGTTGTGTTTCAAATTACAATTTTCTGCCTTCTGTTGGATGATACATCAAGGCATAATTTAATTAAAGTGTACAAAATATCTATGCTAATCACATGTAACTAATAACTTTCAAAATACAACAGGGATGAAAGGGCACCTAAAACCAACTATCACTAAAACTTCAAATCACTTTCTATAATGATGGCTACCTTCAGAACTCTCTTTTCTTTTGTGTCCAATTTTTTTTTCCACCTCTCTATCCAATGTCCTTCCTGAAAATGGTATAAATTCGAGCAATTTGGATGTGTTTCATACTCTCTCCTTCTGGAATTGCTTCCTTTCCCTATTCCAATCTGATGACAACTCACAATATGGTGGCCTATCATGGCATAACTTGTGCACAATATATGAGAAACATGTGGCCTCAAAGCTTGATGATAAACATGGACTCAAAGCTTGATGATAAACATGTGGCCTTTGGTTGTGTGCCACATGTCCTCTTGTGCCTAATGCTCCTCGACATGTGTGCCAAATTATAAGGTAGTGACTTGCTTGAATGCTTTTGCTAAACATGTGTCTAGGTCGTGACAACCAACCTCCATGAAGTATGCTCCTCAACCTAAGCGTCCTGAAGTCAAGTATCCATCCTCCCAGGTGTATGTCACATGGTGCCATGCTCTTAGGGATAGGTGCCCTCCTCCGAGTGCCTAGTCCTCATCCTGTAAGGTATTCCCTTGTTATCATCCCAATGTGACAACCATGCTTGTATTTTTTATGCATTCCTTGTATGCTCAACTAACATTTCAGGGGCTTGATAAAAATAGAATGGTTATGTACACTTTATTGAAGCTTTAGGAGTGCTTCATAACATTTATATGCTTCCACGTTTCAATATTTTAAGGGTAATGTTTGTACTCAATGGGGATGTTATATCCCTACATAAAATTCCAAAGAAGCAAGAGACCCAATATGGACCAATGGAAAACCCAATATTGTCATTCATGTATTTCCAAGAGCTTGGGAGCAAGTACAGAATGTCCCCAAAGTTATTGAAATGTATTGGAGAGTAGGGTACATTCCGAGAACGTTTAGATCATTTTTTAGGCATTCCAAGAGCTAGTTTCCTGTCATTCCTTGGTATATCATTTTACCCTGTAGCATGTGAATATGATTGTGAGCTAAACAAAAACTATGAACCTACTGCCTACGAGTGTAAACTATAATCTATAGTTTATGCATACTAGGCACTTATATGACTACTTCCTAGTACAATTATTATAGTTTATGCATACTAGGCACTTATATGTGATTCATACAATTATGTATTAGGAAGTAGGCTCTTTACACTTAGATTGCATAATAGGCATAAACTATTATGTACTAGGCACTTATATTCAGTGACTGTGTAGGTATAAAGTATGCTTTGATATTGTAAGCATTGTATGCTTTGTATGGAATAAGTGAATGTATTTTTTGTTTTCTCATGTATTCCCGCATCTTCTCTCTGCAGTATTGCTAGGTTTGAAAGAGAAATATTATGAAGCTTTGCAAATACATGACATGAAAGCAATAGTTTTTACATGTAATGCAGAAATGATCCTTTGAATTCCATTTTAATATATTATCCATTAGTCTTTGACTCTTTCTCCAAAGAGAATGCAAAAGTGCAGAACATTGCATTTTGTTTTTTACTATATATTATGCTAGGCATGTATTTGTTTACTACATCCTAATTTATTGTAAACTTTTAGCTATTGACAATGGTATGTTGATATTTCATCAAAGGTTCTGTAGGAAAATTATGTGGGGGTTTTGATATAGGAACCTTAGGTGGGACCATATATGAAGTCTTAAACACTAAATAGATAATCTGTCCTTCTCTATTTCATTAAATGAGTTCATTGAAATGAATAAATAGTTATTTCCGTTTATCAATAGAATTTGATAACAAAATTCCATCCAACCATGGTCTAGTTGCAAGTGTGAACACTGGAATAAATGATGACATGAGTTCAAAAATGGGTGGGCTCACTAACTGTGCTAGTGCAATATTTTATTTAAATTATTTCAGGTTCAAGTCCTGGGTGACTTTGACCAAATAGATACCCTCAATAGCAGCCACTCATCAAAAGTAGCATGTTTTATCACAAAGAGCTTGCTAGGTTGGGAAACACGGGGCACTATTATTCCCCTCACCAGGGTTTCCCATTTGAATTTGGTTCATTGTCCTCTCTTCCTGATGGGTAAGTCTCACTATCTCACTAGCCACATCATAAAAAGTGCAAGCCAACCAACAAAAATAAGTAGGATTATTTCCTACATTAATTTGAATTTTAAATTTTGTTGGGTGATAAGAAGTGACTAAATTTATAGTTGCCAGGACTCCACGGCATCATCGGCCCCAAATGTAAGTTGAAGGTGATGTCATAATGAGATAAAATTGCAACCCAACTACCAACAGTGCCCACTTCCCACCAAACACCACTATACTCTGATTTTGATTTTCAGCGCCTTCTCTACGCCTGGATTTCGACGTCACTATGCCCTCCGATGTGCACCATTCCAAACTCTACCATTTATCATTCCCTTTATTATTTATCTTAGGTTGATGTTCACATGGAGCTAAGCCCCAAAGAACCTACCATTAGTTCAAGCATCCACTTTGTCATACTCTTGTGTTTGTACTTGCTAACATACTCTTTAGCATATTGCAATGGTGCATTGAAATTTGAACCATACACTCCTAAAAGAAGGTCTATCTTCTCAAGGCTAGGCACTAAAATTGGTCCATTAAATAAAGAATTCCTCCAAGACATGATGGAAATTTGAATAGTGCGGCTACTTGCTCAACTGCTGTAATCTTATTACATGGATTTAGATATCCATTTTGGATAATCTGCAAACCACAAAAGAGATGCAATAATGTTTTATTAGCCTTATGGTAAGGACACTGGGAAATACATGTATATGGACTCTTAAGGGTGAGAAAGCAGCGATAGAACTGGTAGAGTACCTACTTTTTATGTGCTAGTAGCTACAAATAACATGTGATCTAAAAATGATTTAACCTAATGAGCTGTGGATGGACAAAATGAGTTTGATTTAGTTAAGTGAAATGATGTATTATATGCTATATGGGACCAATAAAAGGGTATAAAGTATAAAACTATATCTAGTCTTCATAAGGAAGATAAAATATATCCAAAATATGTAATATCTGAGCTACGAGACGACTCAACATATCAACCACATAGTTAGAATTTTCTTTCTTATTTTTTATAAGAAGATGGAACTTTTGGATGTATGATATGTTGTACTATCATTAAATATTACTTATTATTTTAGAAAACTATCATATCTCAATTAGTGACAAGTATTCATAGCTCGTATCAATCACACTAGTACTATTAGTTATGTCGTAATTATAACATATGTATAACTTGTGTTTCATATATGATTCATAGAATTGTGTAATGATATAATAGCATTGATGGACCATACTTATTCATAAGTGGTTGGCCTATACAATATGTATTAAGATTCAATACCAGTCACGGGGACTTCACTCAGTGAACCTCTCACATAGCACGTGCGATCATGGGATATTAAAGAATACCCTTAATTTCGAGAGATATTGACCCAAACTCTTTTTGTTGAAACCCCCTCCCAATACTTAAAACCTCCTCCCCACCCCTTTTTATACCTCAATCCTTATAAACCACCATACCCACCCCCACCTTAAACCCCTCATCCCCCCAATACCTGCAATATATTGGTTCGATTTTTGATCAATTTAAAACCCACAATATGAACTAACGTGATAGGATATTGGTCAACAAGTGAAGCCCCCGTGATACCAGTATGTAATAGCTTACAATAGAGATTACTGATACCTATTAGAGGTTAAGCTCTTAGGTAGAGTCTATGATTCCCATTAGAGTGACATAGTAAGGAATAGTTTATAATGTACATATTATCCGTAATAGGTGATGTAATTAGTTACAACTTCATTTTAAATGATATCATAGAATTAAATACCTTATACCACCACAAGTAATGCCATAGTTTAGCTTTGGAAAATATAAATTTGTTTGCTATGTGGAGCGATCTTGTGATTTGAGATGATATTGCCCAAGTTCTTCAATTAGTTGCATTATTTTTCCATCTGTTCTACACCATAAATTGATAGTTTTTGTTTGTCCTAAGTCTTATGTGGTAGATTTTCTTGATCATTTTTTGTGGAAATGAATGCTCTACTTCTTATTTTCAGAGGAATGAATGCACTGTCACCACCTCTCAATATAATGACCACCTATAATGGTTGTATTGTAGACTAAGATGGCATTGACACCACATAATGGCCACATGTAATTACTACTATGCAGGTTTACACATATTGATATCCACTTATGCTTGGCATGCCATCATTTTCTTTTAGAGGGGTGATGCAAATCCTGGTCTTGATATACTGAGATGCAAAGTGATGTAGTCCCATAGTTGAGATTTCGACCCATCACTGGGGTCATCAATGCAGCATGGTCTAGCATCTGTTGTAACAAAACTAGATCTAATAACAATAACATAGGAAGAATTGGGTACAAAGAGAGGCAACGACAAATGCAAATATTCCGGCTTACCTTGAACATGTTGAACTACCTGGAGCTTCTGATGTAATAAAGCTAAGATTTCAACTAAGTGTGACCTTGAACCATCATGAGGCTATGGTATTGAATTCATTTCACTGCTCAGGTTTGTTGCACACACTTTGGCTCTGTCTAAGGCATGGAAGTATGCTCTAACTATATTTTAGAAACATGATACTCAAATAATTACGAGGAATGAAGTTTCCAATATTTTGAATTAGTGGATATAAAAATGAAAATATACTCACCTTCTCAAATCTTGTGTGATGTCCTTTTCCCTATCTGTTGACTTAACATGATTTCTAAAAACATATTTTATGTTGCTTCATAATTAGTCCCGTCCTAGGTTCTCTTTGAATCCATGAAGTGCTAAGTCTTTATTTGCTCAATTCCACCAACAAAGGACCTTGGTGGTGAAGGGGCCAGCCTAAATAAACATCGCCCAATTAAAAGGAAGAGGGGAGAAGAGAACACCGGATTTTTTTATCGCATCAAGCAAAGATACATGTGTCGCTCTTCTTTTTCTTGTTATGACAAGTGTTGTGAAACAAGTGAACCCATTAGTGAGATATTTTCTAACATAATGGTTGAATGCTTTCCTAAACCAGTGCTTGAATGAACAAAGAGCTCCATGAGACTAAATGGTTATAGAGTGTACGTAAGGCTTGGTTGCAACATCCAATAACGTCAAGTATCGATCATTTATATGAAGGAAAAGCAGATATGGTCACTGCTAGCAAGGATAGGGATAGGGAATTCCAAATATAGACTCACCTTGATTCTGATAACAATATAACAATTCTTCTAATCCCATCATGCAAAAAAATAGAAGCAGAATCATTTTCACCATTATTTTTAAAAAATATTTATAGTTTGTACTTGGAATCATTTTTTTTTCTTTTTCAGAAGGTACATAAAGTATTTGGTACTGCAGACAGTATACAGAAGGTAGAAAATGATCAACTTGGGAATTTCAAACAGTCCTTTTTCAAACTCTGATTGTTAATTTCCAAGTAGCAATCAACATGTTTTTCTTTCTCAAGCAATTTTTAAATCAGTAGATACAATGTTTCATCGTGCTCTATGCTGTTGAAGTCTACATGTGTTGCATTTCTTATTTTAAGCCAGATTCCTTTAGTAGGCCATTGAGTTAAGGTCCTTCAAGGCCATGGGCATGCTTTCTAGTTAAGATTCTGTTTTGAAATCTCTTGAATGAGTTAATAAGTCATTCATTACTGACATTGGCATCTTTTGGCTCAATTTAGGAGGCTCCCATTAACAGTATTGTTGGTTCTCATGTATGGGTGGAAGATTTTGAAGTAGTCTGGATTGATGGAGAAGTCCTAGAGATCAATGGCTAGAAAGCTAAACTTCAGCTCACTAATGGAAAGACAGTAAGACATTGTTACTATTTATGATGATGGGTTTGTTTGCTTTATCTTTTGTATTAAAATTCTTCTATAACAAACACAATGTGATTCTAAGGATTGGATTTGTGAAGCAAATTATGAAATTCATGTTCCAACGGTATATATTGCCAATGTCCAACACTTTAAATCGACTAAAGATGTTGCATTTCCTAATTATTATGTAATTAGTCCTCTTTACATGAGTTACATTTCCAAAACACTGGAAAAGGTTATCTACTTTGCAGTCCATATTGTTATAGCTCATCAAGTTGCTGCCAGAAATTCATAATGAATTGATTATTTAATATATGGTATGTCTCATTAAATTCTATGATTATTCTTGTAGATATTTGTATTTATTCTCCCTTTGTGGGACTTATCAGCATTACCCTCAAAATCCACTTGACAATAAGGGTGAAGCCTCGCAAGTGGATAGGATTTGTCAAGATCCCATACCTCGAGTTGCTAGGAATAATTTCCTTCTGGATTTTATTATAAGTTATAATTAATTACCTATTTGATATTTATTTCAATTGTGAAAGATATAAAATCTGTATTGTGGAAAGCAATTTATCAAATGATATTAATAATTAATGAGAGTAATAAACAAAAAAGTGGGAAGAAATACAAGAATTTGACAACTAATGCAGGTCTTCGTTCCTTTGAGAATAGATTGTCTTTAGAAGATTGGTGATTACTTTATAGACTAACAAGTTGGCCTTGAACAAATTATATCTTAATTGTGCAATTCACAGTACAACATATTTTCTTCCTTGTTACATTTCATGATTTGAGTTGAATGCTTCCTAAAAATATTTGAATTTTGGCTTGAGGATTATTTCCCCTATCCTATGGAGACAACAACCGTACATTGACTCCATATCAATAGAATTTTGGTGAAAAGTATATAAGCTGCGTGATATCTCTGCAATACAACATGTCTACATTAATGGTGCATATAAACTATTTGGCAAATATTCCTAGAACAAATTGTTACAGAGATTTGATAGTGGCGATCTTGTTGGGAAGTGGGTTGTATTATGGTTTGTTATTAGTGGACTACTTGCACAGTATATTCACTTTCATCAAGTATGTTTGTTTAAGCATCTAGTCATCTTTATCAGCCTCATAATTGGTCCTATTTAAGGTGACGTGCAAATGTTAACCCAACATTGGAAAAATACAAAATATGGATAAAATTCCCATTGAAATTAACAAAAAATTCTGTCTCATTTTGGTGTTGTCTTTGATGTTGTATGAGCTTCACTAACATGTAGAAAATGGAGATGTTTCAAAGAATAACCTGCATATTTTTTCAATTGATTATGCTAATGGCTCTGTTTAAACTTTAAAGACAACCAAGTACTAGCAGGCTTGACGTATTTATCACACAAACAATTTTTATTTCTTGCGCCCTTCTTCCCCTCATTGGATGCAAGTGAATGCAAATTTGAGGTATTTTGGAGTCCCATTTGTGAGAAGTTATCTTTCTCTTGAAGGATGGATGCAACACAAACATCCAAAGTATGCATTTTGTAGGAGGTTCCAAGAGCCAATTTAGTAGAATGGAAAGTAGAAACAAAGATATTATAATCAAGACCCAATTTGGAGAGAATAGAGAGTATCATTTGCTAGCTATCCTTCTCTATCTTACACACATTGAGTTACAAGACAACTGATTTAAACTTGGTGAAAAACTCTTGAAAAAAGTCAAAATCACTTGGTCTCAATATCATGAGTTCCACCTCCAATTGATGGCTCCTCATTTCATCTTGTGTTCTGAAGAAATGCACAACATACTCTAAACTTCATTTGGGAGATAGGAAATCCATGGCTACAAAGAGCTCTTTGAGGGTTACAAAATACTTTCTTCAACCTATAATAGCTTGATCCTTGACAAACAATTGCTAAAACACTAACTAGTTTAGCATCCATATAGATCTAATAACATGTAAAACTTGAGCATATATAGATCAAGGCACAAATACTAAAGAGATCGGATGTGAAAAGGGATCAATAACCAATAATTGATGTAACATATGTATTAGCATTAACCATCACACAAAAATATTAGAACAAATAAAAAGAAGGAATGATGTATTTCATTAATCTTCAATGAATGAAGTAGATAGTATAAATAATCACCCTAGACTTAAATTCGAATTAAGTATTTATGAACACTAATTAGGTTTAACTGGAGTGAATATATCCTCATGATAGCATGCACACTCACTAAGGTGAGTTAATTACCCCATCACTACACTAAGTGAACCCTAAGTGAACTAGGAGACACTCTAATTGTAGTTCCAACTACATTCAAGCTCAAGTGACTAAGTATAGGCACATGCATGTGATCCAGGCACTCCAAAGACTCATCTAGCACACATGAGGCTAATTAGATTCTAGCACACATGAGGATCAGTATTAGGTCCTTGATATTTTTAATTGGTTTATGAGCAAGGGTTTAATAAAAGGTTTTTATTTTCTCTTATTTAGATCATGGCCAACCCAAGAGACAAGGTCACGTTGATATGGAAATCAATGAATTTGCAATTCTGAAAACCATACAAACTGAGCAATTTTTATTAATATACAAAATTTTTTATTATTAATATACAGTACCCCATCGGTTATCCGAAGTTCAATGCCTAGCATCTATTTTTGGATTTCATGTCGATCCAACGAAGCTGATGTGGCTCCGACGGTAGATTGTCGTCGCATTTTCGACATCTTGGGGTCCTCATTCGACGGCCTTGGTGTCGGAAATTCGACGACCTTGGCGTAGGAAATTTGACGGTCTTGGCGTAGGAAATTCGACGGCCTTGGCGTAGGAAATTCGATGTCCTTCGCTTGTCGTCGAATATCCGACGTTATGCCACCTACGACAAAAAAAATGAGGTTGTCAAATACCCGACATGTTATTGTCGAATTTTAGACATGGCAGCCGTCGGATTTTGGGCTCAAATTTTGTTGTGACTCTTGGGAAAATAAATATTACTCAGACCAATGCTCAAGGAACACGAAACTCCAACCTACACATTTATGAGATGTAGAAATCAAAATAACATGCCTCCTTAATATCTACTTCTACTACTTCTAGTCCCTCTTTTATGCCCTTTTCTTTTTAATTTTGGTACATGTATATTACTATATACCTTAGTGACTATTATATAGAGCTGGTCTTTCATCTAGATAGATTCCTCATATTTTTATAGGGCTCGTATTTTAACAACGTAGCAAATTTAAACTTGGAGTTGACATTTTCTTTGTTTCATAATTTTTTTTAATATTATTTTTTAGAGCCAACATATGCAATGCCAAATGTGACACATCTCACCCACTTAGACTGTAAAAAGCACCACTTAGCTCAATAATTGAAAATTTGAGAATTATTGTTATTATTATTATAAATGTAAGAAAAAATATTTTAATTTTATTTAGTAATATTACAATTAAAGTAATGATATGAAACGCGATTGAAATTCATATTAAGCTAATATTTATTTCAAAATGATTGACCTTTTTGATAAGATACCACTATTTGAAAAAAGAGGAAAACATGTGTGACATCGAGACTGGAGAACTTGTAAAATTTTTCCTTATGTCAACATTCTTTAGCTACAAAGGAAGGATTTATGAACAAATCCAAAGTGTAGTTATAGGATCTCCACTGTCACCAATAGTTGCAAATATCTACATGGAGCACTTTGAAACAAGAGTGTTAAACTCTTACACACTCATCCCAAGTGCATGGAAAAGACACGTGGATGATATTCATGCTAAATTGGGACACAATACAAAGGATCTTCAGGGCTTCTTTAATCACACCAATAACCTCTCTGAGCACGTCAAGTTCACCATTGAGATATAAAAGAACAAGAAATTTTTTTCTGTGCGTATTACTAAAAAAAAGAATGATAAGATACTCAAGTATCGGGTCTACAGGAAGAAGACATGTACTGATAGATACCTTCACACAAATTCACATCACCACCCAGCTCATAAAATAGGTATCATTCACACCCTCACCACAAGGGCTACAAGAATATCGAATCAAGAACACTTAAATGAGGAGTTGCAGTACCTCATAAAAGTATTTTAAACAACTGGTTATAAGGAATGGAAAATCAACAAAGCTATCCACAAGGCCATCAATAAAAAAAACACTCTTAGAAGGAGACATATATCTCTAATATCACATTACCATACATCAAAGGTGCCATGGACCAAATTGTCAGGATCCTAAGGAGAATAACCATTATAACAACCTTCACTCCCACAAGCACCATTAGAATCCTGGTAGAGTCAACAAAGGACCCCCTAGACTCAAGACAACAAAAATGTGTTTATGAAATCCCATGTACTTGTGGAAAAGTCTATAGTGATGAAACTGAACAATCCTTACAACTACAGTTAAAGGATCATACATTTGACATATGCAGAGACTGTTCCTATAAACCTACTCTAACAAAACACTCTCACAACACCTATAAACCTACTCTAGCAAAACACTCTCACAACACCGCACATAAATTTGCATCGATAACATAAGGCTATTGTCGAGAGTAGAGCACCACACTAAATGAAAAACAACGAAAGTAATGGAAATATAAAAAAGGAGTACCACCCTCAATAGAGACGATGGACTAAATCTTATCAATACTTGGAAACTAGTCATTGACAAGCTCAAGATGTCACATCAATAAAAACCAAAAGAGCCGGTCTCACATCGTCTCTCCTCATCTCAATCTTTGTATTGATGATCCCCTATGGACTCATTTCTATGGAGTCCAAAATGTTGGTTAGATAAGTCCTCACATAGGTTTTCCTCTTTTTTCAATTAATGCACATATGACAATGAATTCAATAAGATACCAGTCTTACCGTCAAGATTAATATTTTAGAACTTTTCAAAACCTCATCAAATCCAATTATAATAAGTCAACTACAATCATTTTATGGAGTCAAAAGTCATTGACATTTCTAAATAAACTACCTCTACGGTTATACTAGCCACATGATTTTTTTTAATATCAATAATATTTTACTAATTATATAATAGTTTCACTTATTATTAATTTTATAGATATAAATATTATTTTTACTAATTATAAAATAGTTTTATCTTATTGCATCGATGAGGCACATTCTACAACCCAATAAAAGAAAAGAAGAGGTACAAGATGGGTAACTCCTTCTATATTCACCTTAAAAATGACATATGTACTTTATAAAAAGTAACATATCAACACGAATTAAACTTAAAATATTTAGAACGAGATATATATATATATAAACTATTAATATTGCATTATACATTTCTTCAACATTTTCATTTTAAAAGTGAAAATATTTCATTTCTCTTTATAAAAATAAATCTATACGTAACACAAAAACATTTACAAAATAATAATTAAATTACTTTATTAAAAAAAACTTGAATATAATATTATATGTCGTTTATTTAATATTCCACATTATATTATTCCAAGCTTATAGAAAATACCAATCTAATATTCATTAGATTTAACATAAATATTTTAAAATTATTTATAATAATAAAAATAATAAACATTATTAAGTTATTTATTTGCTTATATATATACATGCAAATTGAAAATAAGGAGCCTAGATCCAAATTTTTGGCTCTATCAAGCATCGAGAGGGATCGAATTTCTCGAGGTGCAAACCTCTTCTCAGGTATTGTACTCAAGGAGGTTTGTAGCTCGAAAAATTTGATCTCTCTCGATACTCAATAAAGCCTAGGATTTGGATTCGTTTATCAATTCATTCTCAAAAGTGAAACATAATGAAAAGTCATATATGTTAAGTACACGGCATATGATGTCCAATAGTAGATCAACCTGTAATGCAAATTGAACATAAACTGAATACTGTGAAAAATCTCATATCTATATCAAGGAGGATAAGAATCCCATCTCCCAAATCATCTACAATGTCCAAGCACTTGTCGTATATACTGAGCACTTGTCGTATGTGTTGCTTTGATTTGATACGGGCAAATAAAATAAAATAATAAATATGAAAAACATTGCTTTACATAATAAAAACAATGAGAGTGAAATACAAACTTCAATAGTATTTCAAAACCTACAGCTACTATGAGTAGTTTTCCAAATTGTAATTCAATCTCTTGATTTCAGACATTAAATGCCATACATTGATGATCTTTCTTATGAATGAAAAACTAAAGAAAAAATATCAAGTTAGAAATCCTCAGTGGATCCTAAAAAAAACGAATGGATTAAAAACTAAGCAAGTTTGGCCATTCGTGGCTTTAATACTGCAAACGTTCAACATTTTCCAATATTTAGGCACTAAAAATCAATGAGATGACAATAAAAATCACTGAAATGAACAAGTAGAATAAATTTAAACAACAAATTATAACACATTCTGTTCTCAAATGCTGGATATATATTTTTTTTTCAATGTGGTTCACGCGCCGGCTTGACCGATGGGCTACGTCCACGGAAATAAATCAGGCGGGCTCACCCGAAGGGGACTCACACCTTTGGCACACTTCATGCCTAACCCCAATAGCGTCAATGAGAATTGAACCCGTGACCTCTATATCAAGAGGCCTAGCAACGGGTGCTCAACCAATTGAGCTAACTCTTGGGGCTAAATGCTGGATATTATGACATGACTAAATATATAAAGAATGAAAATATTATAAATTAAGGAATAGGGTGAGGGAACAATCCTGACTCCCCATGGAGATGAAGAAATTGCATCCTAAATACAGATAGAGAAACTATCAATTTCTTTCATGAAAGAACATATTTATAAAACTTTGGGTTTTAGAGCTCTTAAAGTATCAATGAGAGAAAGTGACATTTATAATTTGACAATGGGCATACACTGCAAGACACATTGTTGATCGGGGTATTCTCCATATCAAATAAGTTTACATGTGTAAGGATAATAAATCGAGTAATCCAACCGTAATTTTTTTGACAGTACTCTTGTCTTCAAGACTCAACATCATTTTAGAGCAAATTAGGAAGAAAATTAGGAAGAAAATTAGAGCAAGCTCTCTGTCTTATATAATTTTGCTGAGTGGAGGAAGAAGAAAATTAGGGCAGTGGGTAGTGGTATAAGAAGGGCCATACCATGCCTAGTGAAAGTAAACACTAAACATTTTATGTTGGAAAACTAATATTAATTAGAGCTTTAGCATTATTTCCAAAATTTTACCAGCACAATAAATTACTTAAATTTTAGAAGAACAAATTATATGTTTCAAACCAAAAAATGCCCCCTCGATATGAGGCTAAATAAGGACTCGAAGTTTATGATTTGATAACATTGCAGTGTATATTGTTTGATTGGTCAATATAAAATGTAATATGTAAGAATTATTTCAAGTTTAGGTTAAAATTGCTTTGAAATATGAACCACGATAAGCCGTTTCATAGAGTCCTTCCATGCTAATAAAGGATAAGGAAATATATAATATTAATAAAATATAAGGAAGTGAAGTTTATGCTAAAAGATCGAGTAAATAGTTATGTTAATAATGATAAAGTGTTTTGCAATTTAATATGAGATGTTGTCATATATTATGCTAGCACACCCATATAGTTTGTGGCTGGATCACTTCAAAGGGATCAGATAGTTAAGAGATAGTTATGGAATAGAAGACAATTTGGATTTTTTTTTTAATTCATCATATTCTTCTAGTTATACGGGTTCAAGTGCGAGTTATCCATTCCTAGCCACATGTTATCACTGACATTCTTCTTATCATCCATTTATAAACCATCCGCTATTTTTTCCGATTATATATATATATATATATATATTTTTAATTGTTCATTCGAATTTTGAATGACTGCCATAGAATCAATCTCGATAGTAGACTTGTCGCATCCTCGTCCGTAGATGAAAAAGCATAGGCTGTAGTCCACCCCAAATCTCAAATAAAAAGGTCTATCAACTTAATTAACAAAATATAAGGAAATGAAGTTTATACTCAAAGATTGGGTAAATAATTTCATAAGAATAATGAGGTGTTTTACAATTTAATATGAGATATTGTTATATAAAATAGACACACAACAACAAATAAACAAATAAAACTATATGATAACACATGTTACTTCAATTTTATTTTTTACAAAAAAAAGTTAAAGAAATTAAAACTAATGTAAATCCATTTTAAATTTGGATTTATCATGTATCTAACAAATTAATTTTTTAAGATGTAAATATTTTAATCATTTAATATGAAATAATTAATAGATGACATGGAATTAAATTATTAAAAAATGACTTTGAGAAATTTGATCCGTCTTGATGATAAATCTGGGTTTAAGATGAATCTAAGTTTATCTTAACTTCAAGTAAAAGTTGAATTACATATTTCCTATGAATGGTTATAAGAATATGCACTCATCAATATGGAAGTCATATGAAGATGAATAAATTAGGCTATTGAAATATGTGGAGATGAATAGCAAGGTTATTTTATGAAAATTGGCTATCCAAAAATTAGAAGAAAGGTACACAACTATAAGGTTGAGCTGGTGTCACTTGGTTGTAAGTTGAATGGTTTTGAAGAAAACTTGTTACCCTCTTCATCTAATTTCAAATTCAACTTTGTAACATATTTAATTTTAGTCGCTTAATTGTTAATCTAAGTCCCTTGACATTGACAACCAAACAATTGCAACCCCAATTGCACCCCCTAATTAACAAAACACCAAAAAGGACTTAAAAAAAACTCATTTCATTCAGTGGATTCCAGCAACATCATCCAAGCTAATCTAATATATTTCATGAAATCTATGTCAACCATGTTACCCACATTCTGGCATGAGTGTCCTTAAATTCAAGGTACTATAGCAGGACATTCTGGCATGAGTGTCCTTAAATTCAAGGTACTATAGCCAGAATCTTGAAATCTAGGTAGTCTTTAAAAGTTACAGCAATTATGAGACACTCTAACAGTGAAAGGGTGCTCAAAATGTAGTTCTAGGTAGTGAACAACTACCTAAAGTCACGAGAAAAACCAATTATGGTCTGTCTACAACCGTGATCTTGAAACTATGGTATACCTAACGAGTGGTCCTCAAACAAAAAGAAAAAGCAAGCAAGAAGAGGTCTTTCGAGGGACTTTATTAAATTCTCTTGAGGAACAACGACAAAGTAAGAGCGCAATAAAGGCTTAAAAATTTGCGGTTAATCGCGACAATTTTATTTGTTTCATTGCATAGTATAAAATTTTCCAAAAACAAATAGTGAAGATTTAAACTTGTGCTGTGTCGGGCTCAAATTGATTTATTTCATTGCATATTGTTACCTTTAATTCGAATATTTTTTTGGGAAAGCAAAAACAGTTTTGTCCATGAATGATTAATGTTTTTTTATATATATACTATATTAAATTGTAAATTGTAAATTTATAAATACATAAATTAAATTGTGTTAAAATTTATCGTTTCTCATAGTGTTGTATTATCCAGAATGATTTTAGAGTAGGAACTTTTATTGTTATTTATCAATTTGATTATGAAACATTTAATGGTTATACTAATTTGTATTTAATAATTATTTATATTTAAAATGGGTAAATGGGGTTAGCTAAGGATTCAATGAGGCTTTTTTTAACTATTCCAATATTTTCACTTAGAGGAATACTTAATTTTCAAAACTTATTATGGCTTTTATATTTCTACTTAGAGGCTTTAGATCTTTTAGAGAGATTATGTGTGGTAATTTGAGGTAATATTATTTATAAATTAAGGCATTGGATCCTTCCCCAACCATGCATATGGACTTGAGATACATACATGGATCTCAAACCTCGTAATGGATTTAATATCCATACTTGGAATCCAAACATCCCCAAGATAGGTCTTATTTGGTGGTTTTAAACCTCCTTCCTAGCCCTTTATCCCTAGGTGCGTATGTTTAGGACCAAAATCCTAGGTTTCCTACATTTATCTTGTCTAGAACCAAGACCTATATATGAGGACTAAAACCTCCTAATGGTGATCCTAACCCCATTTAGAGGACATGTATCCCTAGTAGAGGTGAAGTATTGTGGTTTGATGCCTTAATCATGGCCCTCAATGAAACGACATAATCATTTCATAAACGAGAAAATCATTCTTACACAAATACCCATTGCAAATAACGTAGATAATCCAAGAAAGGAAAATGAATATAATATATGATTGATAAAATAAGTGATGATATTATAATGAGAATGACGTTTGTATAAATACCCATACTGGGTGCCCTTTCGTAAAGAGGCATAACCTTTCATCAAGGTGCCTCTTCATTAATTATTAGCTTATTTAACTATTAATGTTTAATTATATATATATATATATATATATATATATATATATATATTGTTCATTACACTCAATCCCTTGGACCTTCCCTTAGAACCTAAGGCCCAAGTTTCATCCTTTCACAATTTATATATCCTTAGATGCAAGTTTGGTTCTCCAAACCTCCAAAAGTTGTCTATAACCCTTCCTATAAGCTAAATATTCCTCGGATAGGTATGTGTAGTGGTCTAGGGACTCATTCATAACCCTTGAGTCCTCAAAGTTACCTATAAGACCTAAGTCTTGGATTTCTCCCCCAACCATTTGCAGGGACTTAATACCCATACTTGGTGTTCAAAACCTCTTAATTGTGTTCGTATATGCTCATATGAAGGCTAAGGACACTCTTTCGAGATCACGAGTGCCGGTTTAAGGTGTAATTTATCCTTGGATGTCTAAAAAATTCTTTTAGTGACCATGGATTTGGTTTCCACCCTTGAACATTTCAAGGCCCCAAGATCCATACCTAATTAAGTGAATATTCTAAAGGAACCAACATCCCAACTTGAAGGGAAAGTATTATGTTGGAGGTCAAGTATGGTGCTTCAATTAATCCCTTAGTAAGTAAATGTATCAAAACTTCATTTATGATGTAAGACATGGGACTCATCCCTTGATCATCTCTAGAGACCTAAGAATTATGCCTACTCCTAAAGACCACCTAATGCCATACATATACCCAAACAAAGGCCATGTGTTCTAGTTTGAGGGATTATTCATTTCATTATATTCCTAGGATATTTCTCTAGGGATTAAGGCTCAAATTTCCTACCCTAGCCATGTATAGGGACTCGATATATTTACCTAGATCTAAAAATGTGCTAATTGAATCCATATCACCATTCAAATGCAAATGAATCAATCAATACCTCATGATTTCTGTTTAAAGGCATTGTTCTTGGATGTAGATGACTAGAAGATTCATTTAGGGAATACAGGTTTGGTTTCTTAACCATAAATTAGGCCTTGAGCCTCATTATTAGTGTTTAAAAACCCTTATCGAATAAATATTATCCCCGCTTAAAGGAAAATTGTGCTTCAAGGCATTGTTCATGGATCTGTATGCCTCAATGGTTTCTTTGGCGCTAAGGGCATGGTGCTTCTCCCTGCAAAGGAATTACCAATACCCCATGACATGTACATATTTTTCAAAACCACAGATTGACACAAACATCATTATTTTCAAGCTAATGATACCCGGAAAGAAACCACCTTTTGTCAGTGGATGAAATATTCTTAACACTTGATAGTTAGAATATTCCTTTAGGGGTTGAGTTGCAGGTATCCTCCATTACCATGTCTAATCCCCAAGACCACACAACCTACATATATAGTACCATGGATACCCATGCAAAATCATGCACGGTTCTTTAAGGCATGGTGCATGGCTCTAGATGCCTCAATGGTTTCTTTACAGCCAGATGCATGCTTTTCATCCCTAGAATCTCATTACCAAGGCCCTAGGACACCTTGATAATGATCAAATCCACCTATTGGCACCAACATATTGAACCATAGGTGAGTGATACCCTCAACATGCCATTAGTGGTTGGTGGAGGATTCCTACTTAGTTCTAGATAGCTAAAGATTCCTTTAGAGCATGAGGTTTAGGTCTCCTCCACTAAACATGTCCCAAGTCCCAAGGCCACAATACCTAGATACATAGTGACATAGGTACCGCTCCAAAGTCATGCATGGTGCTTTAGGTAGTGTTCTTGGATTTGAATTCTTTAATTATTTATTTAGGGTCAAAGGAATGGTTTTGTTATTTGGAACATCATTCCCAAGGCCCACAGACACCTACATACTACTAAAAAAACCTAATGGAATTGACATTCTCAATCATATGCTAATGATACAGTGAAGAGGAAATGTGTGGTATATGGAGACCCCTTCCTTAGCCTTAGATGGTTAGAATATTCCTTTCGAGATTTAGGATCAAGTGTCCTCTAATCACCATACCTAAGTCCTCAATGCCAATAAACTAGATATATAGTGTCATGGATACCCCTATGAACTCATGCATGATGATTTGATGCATTATTCATCACTGTAGGGCCAAACACATAATTTTATTTCCTAGAATATCACTCCAAAGGACTTGAAAAGTGTAGATATTACTAAAAATCATATAATTGCAATAAAATCCTCAATCATAAGCCAATAATAAGTCAATATTACCCTAAGGAGTCCATGTGTTTTTCGTTTAGGTATCCCTCTTATCCCTAGATGGATAGAAGATCTATTTAGAGCCTAAGGTTGAGGTATTCTCCCTTTACCATGTCCAATGACCCAAGTCCCCATGACTTGGATGCATAGTGCCATTGATACACTATGAAGCCATGTGTGGTTATTTATGGAATTATTAATGTATTTGGATTCCTAAATAGTTTATTTATGGCTAAAGGAATGGCCCTTTTCTATGAAATGTCATTCCAAAGGCCTCAAGACATGTGTGTATTTCTCAAAACCACCTAATGGAACTGACATCCTCAATCATAGGCCAATGATACCCTTAAGAGACCATGTGCAGTTGTTGGAAGAAAATTTGTTATCCATGGATGGATAGAATATTCCTTTAGGGTCTTATGTTTAGGTATCTTTCACTAACCATGTCAAAGTCCATAAGGAAACAATACCTAGATACATAAATGGATACCCCCAAAAATTCATGTGTGGTGCTTCAAGGCATTGTTCATGGTTACATATGCCTCAATTATATTTGAAGGTCCAAAGGCATGGTACTCCTCCCTAGAAGTTCATTCCCAACACCATGATACATGTACATATTGCTCAAACTCTCTTAATGGCACCAACATCGTCAATCAAAAGCCAATGATACCTTGAGAAGGCCATGTGTGTTTGGTGGAGACAACGTTCTTATCCCTAGATGGCTAGAATATTCCTTTAGGTATTGAGATTCATGCATCCTCCCATGACCATTTCCAAGCCTCAAAGTCCCAAAGACTTGGATACAAAGTGCAATGAATACCCTTGCAAAGTCATGCATGGTCCTTAAGGCATTGTTTATGGTTTTGGAAGCCTCGGTGGTTCCTTTAAGGCCAAAGTCATGGTATTTCTCCTAAAATGTCATTACCAAGGCATCAATACACATACATATTTCACAAACATGCCTAATGGAACCGTTGTCCTTAATCATAGGCTAGTAATACCCTTAGGAGGTCACGTGTGGTTGGTGAAGGAAACCTTCTTAGCCTTGGATGGATAAAATATTTCTTTAGGGACTAAGGTTCAATTCTTTTCCACTAACCATGTCTAATTCCTCAAGGCCCCAATACCTAGATACAAATCTCCATGGATACGCTTGCAAAATCATGCATGGTTCTTTGAGGAATTGTCAATGGATCTATATTCCTCAATGGTTGTTTTATGCCCAAAGGAATGGTCTTATTCTCTAAAGAATCATTCCTAAGGGCCTAATCCACCTACATATTTCTCAAAACAACATAATGGAATTAATTTCCTCGATCATAGGTCAATGATACCCTCAAGAGGACATGTATGGTTGGTTGAAGTGATATTGTTAGCCTTGGATGGATAGAATATTCCTTTAGGGCCAAAGGTTCAATTATCCTCCCTTAACCATGTCTCAGGCCTCAATATCCCAAGCCCTAAAGACATGAATACATAGTGGCACAAATATCCATGCAAGGTCATGCATGATTCTTCAGGCATTGTCCCTTTCTCTAGATTCCTTTTAGGGCCAAGGGCATGGTCATTTTCCCCAAAACATCATTCACAAGGCCTTGAGGCGTGTAGATACTACTCAAAAACACCTAATGGAAATGACATAATCAATCATAAGCCAATAATAACCTCAAGAGGCCATGCATGGTTGGTGGAGGAAATATTATTATCCATAGATGGATAGAAATTCCTTTAGAGATTGATATTCAAGTCTCCTCAGTGATCATGTTCAAGGATCAAGGCCACAAGACCTAAACACATATTTCCATAGATACCTCTGCAAATTCATGCTTGGTACTTTTAGGTAGTGTTAATGGATATATATTCCTTAATTATTTCTTGATGGCCAAAGGCATGGTATTATTCCCTGGAAAATCATTCCCAGGAGCCTTAGACATGTACACACTACTCAAATTCCTAATGATAACAACATCTTCAATAATAATCTAAACACCCATCTTCAATAATAAACTTAAAACCTCTTAGTTACATTAACACCCCTAATATTAGGCCAATGATACTCTTAGGAGTTCTTATGTCGTGTTTCGATGTATACTTGTTAATATTCTATTGCTAAAGGTTTCCTAAAGGTCTAAGGCTAGAGTTTCCTCCCTTAATAATGTCTATTCCCTAAAGAATTATACCTAGTTTTATTTCCTCCAATTACCCCCATTATCCTATTATAAGGCCATAGATATTTTCAATAAGTCAATTGTGTTGGCTCAATAAATCATTATTATCCCTACTTTCCTAGAAGATCCATTTAGGATAAGGTTTAAGTTTCTTCTTTTAACTAGGTTGAGGGCCAATAAACCTATTTCTAATGATCAAAACCTTATAATAGAATCAACATCCACACATAAACTTTAATAATACTCCTAGAAAGACACGTGTTTGATCATATTTCTTGGTCCTAGATTCCTAAAATATTATTGTATGTCCCAAGGTAGAGGTTTCCTCCCTTGAACATGTCCAAGGATTTGGGATCCATTCCTTGTGCTTGAATCCATTAATTTTTCACTAGTGGAATAATCTATAGATCTCTAGGGGTGTCCCACTTTGACCTAATGCATTGGGAAACATGTAATTGCTTTAATTAGGGTTTCAACATGTTTTTTACATTTCTGATTGAACCATCAAGTGTTCCATAGGCCACTTAATCATCTATCCTTTAGAGCACACTTTTATGAGGTAGTTCCTTGGGAAGTGTGAAACCCTACCTTAGCATTTGTGAAGTGTATTGAAGTGGTGATACTTACTGATATTTATTATTAGATTGAATTAACTCATGCTTTATGGTTTATGTGTCATTATTATCCATTGTTGAGTCCATATAAAGAATTTATCTTAGCCATAAGACTTGTATAAGGGTTTTTGTAGGTGTGTGTGTTGGTGTCTGTAAGTGTCTTTTCTCTGCTAGGGACTCTCCCCTAGATTTATGAGTTATGCAAAGAAGTTGACGAAGTAGGTTATGGTGGCATTGGACCAAATTCCTCACAACTACTAACTGTAACTAGATCTTTGGTCCACACAACCTTGGCATGGTAGTGCTGATAATTTGTGTTGTAACATGTAGGATAGTTGTTGTAACATGTAGGATAGTCCATTGAGATACATGTAGTATTCAATAAGCCCAAAGCCCAAGAAGTGGAGTTTTTTTAATGTTGGTTTCACCCCATTCATGCAAAAATTAAAAATTAAGGGACAAAGGAGAAACATCTTTAGAAATGTGAACACCTGGAAGGTGTAGGAACATTAAGGAATAGAAACCTCAAACAAAATTTTAAATTTGACCATGCAATAGATACATTCAAAGAAATAACCAAGAAATTTTGGAGAGGTAACCAACACATTTCAAAATAAAATCTGCTTGATGAGATAAGTATTGATACCTATTCTACATGTTTGAGGTATCAAATATGATATTTTATTATTAAATTGGAAATTATTTCACTCTTAAAGTAGAGAATTGCATGATGAAACTCAACCATTTGTTCAAAGTACTTGAAATCATTCAAAATTTCAAATTGTCATGTTGGTCAATATTTAGATGTTTCAAAGGGTAAATAAGGCCATTCACAAATACCTCTTTTTACAAAAGTTTAAAAGGAGATATAAGTTGATACACAAGTATTTTTAACAAAAGTTTATGACTATTAAGAAATTTTGGGGACATGAACATTGTTTTACAATTTCCAAAAGTTACTAGAAAGAGTATTAGTGAGTTTCATTAAATATCATCACTAGAAGTGTCATCAAAAGAGAGATTTGGAAATTAGCCTTTAACAACCCTCACCAAAAGTGTCATTGAAAAAGGCTTTGTGACAAACCTTAAAGGATCGTCTCCAAAAAAAATTGCATTGATGATTTTTTAAGGTTCGTTAGCATATGTGACATTTGTTATCATGAAAAACTCACACACCTATGACAATTTCGTGATTCACATGATAAGGTATCAACAACATACCAAAGAGTAGAATGAGTCCAAGACATCCTCTGTGTTATATTTTTAACATTAAGCTAGCATCATATTAGGATCTTTTAACTGAGAGAATAACAAGAACATCAATCAAACACAAGAGACAATGAACATAGTGTTTTTCCTCGGGGAAACCATAAATGGAGAAAACCCCACAACTTCCTCAGAGATAGAATCAGCACCAAAAGTAAAACCCCAAAACAGTAAGATGATCTCCTGACAGCGGGTTCTTTCGACAATAGTAACCTCTTTCTTCCTAGCGCCAATGTCTTCTTCTTCCTCAGCTATGTGCTACAACTGAGTGTGAATGAGCATGTGTTAAATAGAGAGGCTAGCTCTCTATTTATACTAATTCCCAACTTGACTAAACCCTACTAGGGCCGACTTCTCTAGGAGAGTCTAATAACCCTAGTGCCCTGGAACTGTGGGGACTTTAACCCTTGAACAATAGGAAGGTTACCCACAATGACTTGACATGACCTTTTTAGATTATAGAACCTCTTGATAGGAACATTGGGGAATGGCATGACTCAAATAAATTATGGACACTTCCCAGAATAAACATCGAGGTACAAGACATAAGATACATAGGTGGATACATTATGAAGTTACAAAAACATCAACACTCCCTCTTAACTAGGAAGGTATTCTTTCGACACAATTTTCAGCACTGGTCTTCTTCTCTATATCGACTGGATCATCTTGTCATCGTCATCTTCAAGTTGTCTTCATATTCAAGTCTTCTTCTAAGTCATCTTTGTCTTCAAGTCTTATTCTAAGTCATCTTCTGCTTCAAGTCTTCTTCATCATGGGATCTGGATCATCACAACTGCTGGAACATCACTACTGGATCATCATCACTATATCATCATCAAATCTAGATCATCACTGTATCATCATCAAATATGGATCATCATCAAGTCTGGATCATCATCACATCTAGATCATCACTTGATCTGGATCATCATCGTCGGTGCTATCTCTCAATTCTTCTCATCACGGGAATTTCTATAGAGCCAACCCTTTTTCATGCTGATTGTAGGCCTACCCTTCATGTAGGTCTTCATCAGCGCTTATATCTAACCCTAAGTCAGAATGGCCCTCCCGGCTCTTACATCTGACCTCATCTTGTCAGAAAGGCATGCCCAACACTCACATATGACCTCATCTTGTCAGAAATGCCCAGCACTCACATCTGACCTCATCTTGTCAGAAAGGCCCAGCACTCACATCTAACCATGTGTAAACACATCGCGCCAGAATGTCTCAACACTTATATCCGACCATGTGCGAACACACATTAGAGGAAATTTCAACTCAAAATGGGCCTTTTAACTTTGATTCAAATTCCATGTCATCATGTGTTATCCAATGAAATTGCTTTAAATTTGAAAAACTGTATAGGTCTTAAACACTTTTTTAATATAAATTTGCGGATAGGTATCATAAAAAAAACTACTTTTTTTGTTTGTATTTTTGACATATCTCCTTGTGTTTTTACTCAAATTTCGATAAGGAGAGCTCGTTGGATGTGGAATTAAATTCCACATCCAATCAGTACCCACTCAGCATACTTTTGATTGACCCTGCTACCCCAAAAACAACAAATACCTGAAAAAACGTGATGACGACATCATCATCACATTTTTTTTAGGTATTTCTTGTTTTTAGGGTAGCGGGGTCCATCAAAAGTATGCCAAGTGGGTACTTAATGTATGCGGAATTTAATTCCGCATCCAACTAGCTATCCCGATCGAAATTTGAGTAAAAACACGGGGAGATATGTCAAAAATACAAACAAAAAAGTATTTTTTTCTTTTCTTCCTCCAAAATTAATAAATATTATTTTATTAATTCATTTTAGGAGGCCCATTTTGAGTTGAAATTTCCTCTAATGCCACATCGAAAGGGCTCAGCACTTACATTTAACCATGTTCGAAAACACCGCATCGAAAGGGCTCTAAACTTACATTCGACCATGCTCGAAAACATCGCATCGAAAGGGATCTACACTTACATTCAACCATGTTCAAAAACACCACATCGAAAGGGTTCTCAGTCCTAGACTAAGGATTCCTAGTAACTGACCAGGTGCCTCCATTCTTCCAGAGAATGGCATCATCCCTTATATCTGATCAAGTGGGAACACATCCCTCAATCACATTAGAATGGCCATGCACTCACATCTGATCATGTAAGACTACATCCTATAGTCATATCAGAACAGCCCTCAGTCCTAGACTAAGTATTCCTGGTAACTGACCAGGTGCCTCCATTCCAAGAATGGATTTTAGCCCTTACATCTGATCATGTAGGGACCAATCCTACAGTCATATCAGAATGGTTCAACACTCATATCTGACATGGAAGGAACCAAATCCTCTCACCATGACAGAATGGCTCAGCCCTTACATCTAACCATGGAAGGAACCTAATCCTCTCACCATGTCATAATGGCTCTCGGTCTCATCATTTCCCCTTGGAGGGAACCTCGATCTGGAGAACACCAAGCTTCTCCCTGAAGTACTCAAACTTCATTCTAGCCAATGGCTTTGTCAACACATCAGCTATCTGTTTGTCTTTCGCAACATACTGGAGCTTCACTGCTCCTATCTACACCATATTCCTGATATAGTGATACTTGATCTTGATATGCTTTAACTTGTCATGGAACACTGGGTTCTCTGACAACTTCACACAACTTTGATTGTCGAAATATATACAAGTAGCATCTAACTTGAGATCAAATAAATAAGACAATAGCTTCCTTAGCCAAACTTCCTCACAACTAGCTGAAAAAGCCGCGACATACTCTGCTTCAACTGTACTCAGTGCCACATAGGATTGCTTCCTACTAAACCAAGAGATCACACTTGATCCCATACTGAAGAAACACCCTGAAGTGATCTTCCTATCGATGGCACTACCTGCCCAATCTAAATTAACATAACCTTCCAGGTTAATCTTCTGATTTGCTTTGTACTTGAGACCATAATCAACTGTACCCTTCAGGTACCTCAGAATATGCTTTGTATCAATCAAGTGAACATGTCTCAGATCTATCAGGAACTGGCTCAAGATGTTCACAGCAAAGCAAATATCTGGTCTCGTGTTCATCAGGTACATCAAGGACCCAATCATCTGACGATACATCGTAGCATCAACCGCTTCTGATGAAGCATCACTCAATAGATTCAGTTTTGATTCCATAGGTGTGGTTATGGCCTTGCAGTCCATCATCCCGAATCTCTTCAGAATCTCTACTGCATACTTCTCTTGTCAAAGGAAGATTCCATCCATATTTTTCCACACCTACATGCCTAATAAATAGTGCATCATACCCAAGTATTTCATTTCAAACTCAGCAGCAAGTTTCCTCTTCGTATCAGCAATCAACCCATCCATACCTGTTATAAACAGATAATCCACATACAGTAGGAGTATTACTGGATTTCCATATTCAATCTTGTAGTAAAGGTTAGAATCTGCTTTACTCTTGGTAAAGCCCAAACTGGATAGGAAACCATCAATTCTACCGTACCATGTACTGGGTGCCTGTTTCAAACTATACAGGGATTTCTTCAATCTACACACATGAGACTCCCTGTCATGTGTCTCAAAACCAAGTGGCTGCTCCACATACACTTCCTCTTCTACTACACCATTCAAGAAAGCAGTCTTGACACCCATATGGTGTATCTTCCATTTCATCACTGCAGCCAGAGAAAGTATTGATTTGATGGAAGTGTATCTAGCTATAGGTGCAAAAGTTTCTTCATAATGATCTATTCCTTCTTTGTGGGAGAAGCCATGAGCAACAAATCTTTCTTTATATTTCTCTATGCTGCCATCTGTAGCATGATTGATCTTGTAGATCCATTTGGAAATTACAATGGAATTCCCTTCTGGTTTTGGGACAACATCCCAAACATCATTCTTCATGATCAATTGATACTCTTTGATCATAGCATCCTTCCATTTTTTCCGTTCTACTGCTTCTTCATAGTTGGAAGGTTCTTTGTCATAGCAAGGCTACATAACTAGAGCATGACCTAGTTATCTTTCTTCCTCTGGGTGTTTCTTCTGAAGCTCCATATCTTTCTACACCTTGGATAATTTCACATACCCAAGCAGGTTTCCTCTTATGAGGATTCTTCTCCAGAGGTGGATATACAGGTTCTTGAGGTTCTTCTAATTCTCGATCTTCTTCTTGAATTTTTTTGTTCATGGTTGTATCATGAAATCTAGGTGCTCTTGTTTCTTCAGGTTCTTCAGCTGGTTTCTTCCTAGATTTGATGTAGGCTGAATCTTCATCAAATGTTACATCTCTGCTAATGTCAATTTTCTTGAACCCTGGGAAGTATATTCTGTAAGCCTTCGAGTTTTCAGAGTATCCCACAAATATACCCTTGTTTCCTGAAGGATCTAACTTCGTCCTCTTTTCTCTCAGAATGTGTATGTATACAGGACAACCGAATATTCTGAGATGGATGACTTCTAGTTTCTTACCGGAGAAGACTTCTTCAGGAGTCTTGTTCTTGAGTACTCTATGTGGAGTATGGTTTTATACATACACCGTTGTTCTGGCAGCTTCTGCCCATAGATGCTTAAGAAGATCTTAATCATAAAGCATTGCTCTTGTAGCTTCCATGATAGTTATATTCTTCCTTTCTGCAATCCCATTCTGTTGTGGATTATAAGGAGTGGACAAATCCCTCTTAATCCCTGAGTCTTTGCATAATTCTTTGAATTCATTCGAAGTGAATTCTCCACCATTATCTGATCGAACGATCTTGATCTTCTTTTTAGTGTGGTTCTCGATCAAGGCTTTGAATTCCTTGAACTTGCTGAATACTTCATCTTTGTTCTTCATAAAGTATATCCATGCCTTTCTAGAAAAGTAATCAATAAAATAGACATAGTATACATACTCACTTAATGAACTTGATGACATTGAACCGCATACATCGGAGTGGATGATTTCCAAGATTCCTTTTGCCTTGCTCTCGCTACTTGGAAATGTCTTCTTTGTGTTCTTCCCTTTCGCACATCCTTTGCATACTCCTTCATGTTTTGTTTGCATTTCTGGGATACCTTCAACAACTTTGCTTGCAAGTGGTAGTGCTCTGTAATGCACATGTGCAAGCCTTCTATGACAAAGCTCATTTGGTTCTACTGAGTCATGAACCAAAGCTTGTTCTGGTTGGCCCTTCAATTTGTATAGTCCTCCTTCTTGTTCCCCAATCACTAGTGCATCATTGAAAGACATTCCTTTTGGCCGCATGAGGACTTGGCCATCTACAAATGCAACCCTCATTCCTTTTGCATCCAATGCATATGGAGAGGAGGTTCATCTTTAGTCCAGGTACAAACAATAAATCTTTTATTTTGATAGACTTACTAGAGTCTAGCTTGTATGAGGATTCACCACTACTTTTTATTGGATATTGATAGTCATCTCCGAGTTTCACCTTGTGAGGTGATTCATTTTCAGATAGTTTCACAAGGATTCCTTGAATCCTATCATATGTTTGGAAGCACCACTGTCTATAAGCCAATCATTGCTGCCATGTGTGATAGTTCCCTTGAGAGAGGAGATCAGAACATATTCTTCATCACTTGAAGAATCATCACTAACTTGTCTGTTTCTCTTTGTGGAAGGTTCATCATCCTCTGCAGCATGAGCATGATGTCTTCTCTTGTTTCCCTTCTTCTTGTGAGAGCTACTTTTGTTTCTAGGACAGTCTCTAGCAAAATGTCTTCTTTCATCACATGTATAGCAAATGTACTTAGACAAATCTCTAGGTTTTCTAGAGTTATTCCTTTAATGAGAGTACTTACTTTTGTGGTGGCTAGATCTGGTTTTCTTGGATTGTACTATGAGAGCTTGATCTTCACTTCCCATCTTTTCTTCTTGAGCTGTTATCCGAGCTTCTTCTTGAGAGCATTCTTCCCATAGTCTACTGAACTTGACTAACTTCTTTCTGGCACAGATCCCTTGAATAAAGGAGTCCCATGATCTAGGGAGACCATTCAAGGTGGTCATTACAATTTCTGCATTTTATACTTATTCATCTACTGCTTCCAACTATTCCTTGATCTGAGAAACCCTTGTAAACTAAGACTATATGGTCTCTGCATTCTTGATCTTTACATTCTTCAGTTGGTTTCTCAGAGTCATCTTCTGGTTTATGTTCTTCCCTTCAAACAATTTGGTTAGGGAATCAAACATAGCTTTAGGTGTCTTTAGGGAGGACACCTATGGTATGAGGTGATCCTTGATTGAATCAGCAATAATCCTCTTTGCCATAACCAACTTCTTCTTGTGTAATACCTTAGCCTCATCTCCCTCTGGAACTGGAATCTCCTCATGGATGTAGGAGTCCAACTCATTTTCTTCCAGGACCAGGGAGATCCTATACTTCCAGGCTCAGAAGTTACCAGCTCCCTTAAGCTCTTCATCAAGCTTGGTATGATGAGACATCTTAACTAAGAACCTCAAATGGAAATGAAAATATTCAGGTCTTACCAGGTCAAGATGTCGGATCTGGATTTGGAGCTGAAATTCTGTAGTGCTGGTTCAAGAGCAGATTAGGGTTTTGCTTTTCAAGACTTTTGTCCAACCAAATGCTTTGATCTTGATCTCTAAACTTCGATTTTGGGGAGGAGATCAATCCAGGCCTGGGCTCACTGAAAAATTCCACTTCTATGGAAAGCCCTAATTTTCGGCAACAGTCTCAGGTCCAAAATTGAAAAACCCCAGAATTGGATTCTGCTTTGACAGAAAGATGTGCCCTAGGGAGGAGAATTATTCCAACCTTCTTTTGCTGAAAATCTGTGGAGAGAGATCCACAAAGTAGGAATCCCTAGTTCCTACAGCTGCATAGTGTCTTCTCTTAGGTTAGCTTTGATACCATGTTAGATTTTTAACATTAAGCTAGCATCATATTAGGATCTCTTAACTGAGAGAATAACAAGCACAGCAATCAAACACAAGAGAAAATGAACATAGTGTTTTTCCTCAGGGAAACCATAAATGGAGAAAACCCCGCAACTTTCTCAAAGATAGAATAAGCACCAAAAGTAAAACTCCAAAATAGTAAGATGATCTCCCGACAGCAGTAACCTCTTTCTTCCTAGCCCCAGTGTCTTCTTCTTCCTCGACTATGCACTACAACTGAGTTGAGTGAGTGTGTGTTAAATAGAGAGGTTGTCTCTCTATTTATACTAATTCCTGACTTGACTAAACCCTACTAGGGCCAACTTCTCTAGGAGAGTCTAATAACCCTAGTGCCCCGGAACTGCGGGGATTTTAACCCTTGAACAATATGAGGGTTACCCACAATGACTTGACATGACTTGTTTACATTATAGAACCTCAAGATAGGAACATCGGGGTAAAAGACACAAGATAAATAGGTGAATACATTCTGAAGTTACAAATACATCAACACTCTGAACAAACAAACACGAAAACAACTATAGTTAAACTTTGGTTACTACCGCTGAAGTGTGAGACTCCATAACAACACGCATGTTGTAGCACGAAATTTCCTTCGATACCCATGATACTGACACAAATGATGAGATATCACCCACTGTCAGTTCATTGATGGCTCATGAAAGCTCCACTTACCCATTTGAATTTGAATTTGGCCTCTCACACACTTTGTTTCCTTAAATGGCCTCTTGGTGTACTTGGGAGCTAAAATTATGATTCAATGGGTTCACATTGTGATATTGTCATTTCTTGGCCACCTCTTGTCCTATAAAGAAAATCCATGGGCATGTTATTTGTAACAAGATTTGGAAGAAAAGTTATGCTGCAGGAATTGTGTTTGAGCTGTTATCTTCCTCACCCTTTTCCCATTTTCCAAGCATTTCTAGAGCTCCCTTTCCTCCTTCCCTCAAGGGGATAGTTTTCTTATCACAATTTTCTTCCTTCCTCCAGGAGAAATATCTCCATTATTTTAGCTTATTTTAGGATTTTTGAATTTTCTTTTTCTTATGGGTGCTTGGATTTCCTAACCCATAACTAATACTATTTCCTTGGTTGCAAGTTTTAGGGATAATAAGGAATCTTGTTCACCTTTGTGTTATTTTTTCCCTCAACAGTATCAATGGTGACTCTGCTCTATTTTTGTTCATTTTTATTTGTTTAGTTCGTTTCTTCAATTGTAGTTAATTTCTAGTAACTTGTGTCTTGCAGGTGAACAGGATCATCCTCCACATTCCAAAAATATATCCTTCATTTGATTGTGCCAATCAGTTTACACATTTGTGCGGCTCTCATTGATTTTGGGTCACTGTCACGTGACTAAGACTTCAACAATTGTGTCGATCATCGCATTTTAAAATTCCACTTCCCACATGGTTTCTCTGTCATGATTTATCATGAGCTTTCCTCACTATCCACTTACTACAATGCACCAATGACTCTTTCTGTCACTGTACATAACGAGTGTAAAAAATTATTTTCACATTGTTGTTTGTTTGGTTGTTTTTTTTTATCAGTTTGTTCAACAATATGCAACCCACTAGATTCTTACTAATTAACTGACAATGGTTACTTGTTTGTTAGTAGTTATCCCACCTAGACTAATATTAGGGAGTAAAGAAGTCATTCCCCCTCAAAATCAACATAAGTAACAAACTTTGATGCTCCCCAAGGACCTCATTGTTGTCATTGGTATTCAGGTTTTTATATGGTTGTTATCTTTTATTTGAACATCCTTAGTTTAAATTAGTGTAGCATCCACTATATGCACATAAGCAAGGACCTAAAGCCCCTTTCCTTCCCTAATATTCTCTTCATGATATTTGTGAATAAAAAAAGAGGATTATGGGCGAAATACCTCGTATGCACACATAACATTTATGTTTTGCAAGCATCATTAGTATGTTTAGAGTTCAAACTGCAATCATTTTTTTTTGGCACTTCACTTAATTTCAACAATATTACTTTCTTTCATCACATGTATATTCCCACTCGCATAGACTAAGGGAACTAAAGACTACCTCTAACCAAGTATTCTCTTCACAATATTTGTGAATCATAAAGGAAGGAACAAGTGAAATACCTCCCTTACACTCATTTAATTCACAATAAAATCCTTAAGAATCAACCATTACAAGGTCATAAACAAATAAAATCCTCCACAGGAGGTCACGAAACAATATTTTAGGTTGGTAGGATGATTGGGTTAGGCATCTAAACAATACCCAATAGTTTAGTCTCCTTAGGCATATTTTTGAAACATAACATTGTTGTCTTCTAGGGTACTTTAAATATTGCTATAAACAAGTGTTCTAATCCTATATAGGATACATGTGCCAAGAGAAAGGAGCTAAAATACAAGGTATAGTTTCCATGCTCTCCCCTATGAGGCACTCACCTTGTTTTTAGGGAGATAACAGTACACCTCCCAGACCTAACTATCGATATATACTTAACGCAAGGTAACCATAGTGTCCAAAATTAGGATACTTAAAGGAACAATTGGGAGTGCACGCGATTCCTAAAGTCAAATATTTTCATTGGGGGTTGTTTCCAAGTCTTCTTGATTGGAACGTTGGACCCATCACCGGTAGAACTAGATTTTTGTGATCTTCATTAGTCAATTGTTATGTGGATTCCACTATCACCATCAATTGTGCTTTTGGGAGGCCCAATTAAAATTAATAGGAAGAACGTTAGGTATTTTTTAGGGAATTTACACTTTTCATTCTTTTCTAAATAAAAGCTCATTAAACTCATAATTTAAAAAGAACCAACATGTGGACACTATCACACTAAGCCATATTTTGCACATATCACTCACATATTACACCATATTGGATCTATTGTGGTTGTCATAATTTTTTCATTTGTCTACATTGTGTTTATTACATCACCTATCACTCTCACTTTGACAAATAAATTTCCACCATTGAGGAACAACCCCCCGCAAGGAATTCCCTTAGACTACAAGGCTTCTCTCCTCTCTCAGGGTGTCTTTCCATTATCTCCACATGGCAAATGAGGAATATCACCAGGTCAGGGCTGCCCCTAGGCCACATTGATTGGATCATATAAATAAGGATACGCCCTAGTCAATTCACTCTCTCCTTTAAAAGATAGTGTTGTTCATTTCCCATCCTCTTCTGATGGAAGATATTTACCATTAAGTACTCCCCCACATAATAATAATCAAACTTATTCTCTCCCATCAAAAGGAAGTCCCAGTACATCTTCATGTTCCCCTAGAAGACAAAGATCACAACCACTTATTCTAAGGTCTCCCCCCTCGAGGAAACAACATTCAGAATAACATGGAGGCCCCCAATCCCAATCCAAACTTACCATTCATGGTAAGTTTGAACCTCCCTGACTGAGCCAAGTTAGTTAATGATCTCATAGCCCATGATGCTAATTGGACAAATATTCCAGAAAATCTACGTTCATATACCCCTAAGTTTGAAGGAAATAATGGAGATGGTCTTGCCAACCACATTATGTCTTTCCATCTATGTTGTTCCTCTAACAATAAAGTGGAAAATTCAGTTTTCCTCCATCTCTTTCGAATAACTCTAACTGGTGAAACCGTAAAATGGTATGTCAATTTGGAAACATCCTCTTACACCACATTTGAGACTATTTCCACATCATTTCTATCCTATTTTCAGTTTCCTATATGACATAATCTTGGACTCGAAACTCTCACAAATTTTCGACAAAACATAGTGACACATATAGTAGACCACATCCACGAATGGTGTCGTCTTTGTGCATTATGAAAAATCAAGATTCAAGCTCCCTTCCTATTGGATTAGTTGCTCATATCACTCCAATGAGCTATCACAAAGGATGTGTCTACCTCCATGCAACGAACTGAGGAAGAAGTTATCCTGAAATCCCAACACATTGACCTTATATATGCCAAATCATGTTATTTTTACACCATACTACCAAATGCCCCTTGGAATCGATCCCTAGATCATTAAGCTGCAGTGATGTCACATTCCGCAGATGGGAATAATGTGTCCATTTATTCCCAAAGTAAAGTTCCCCCGCAATCAAATATTGCACCACCACCACTGGTGACGCAGTACCCACCTATCACCATTTTGTTGGCTCACACTCTAGTTATACTCAATCATCCATTTGGTCGACCTCAATATGTAACGTACAACCATGTTTATCCAAGTACAAGCCAAGTGCAAATGGTCCCTCAACTAAAAATGGCACCACCTACATTGAAATCCACATCATATGTGACACAACCTACTCATGTCCCACCCCCAGTATATAATCCTTATTATCCATATCCTCATCCCCCTAGCACAAAACCCATGCCTCATATGGGATTCTACTTTGTTCAACTCTCTATGTAACAACAAACTCAACAAGTTGAGTAGCTAAATATTGCCAATCCCTGAAATCCAAATAATCAGGGGAAGAATAAAGGGAAGAAAAAACAACCCCGACAATAAGGGCAAGGTGGAAACTAGTCCCTGCAAAAAAATCAAAACTAGGGGAACCAACTCGACAGGGGCATAATCCCCCGAAACAAGGAAATAATGTCAATTTGAGGAAAAAATAACCTTGCTCGATATGTGGTGAGTATGGTCACTATATGCACCATTGTGTGCTTATCCTAAACTATGAAAATATGTTGGGATCCCAGAAGTATACAACCACAAACCATCCTCAAGCACCTCCTGCACAACAACCACAAAGGGTTGTTTTTCAACAACCCTTTCCCAACCAAGGGGAAGTTACCCAATAGCATGATCCTCACCCCCCAAGTGAAGGATCATTTCAAAAAATTTGCATGACCCAAGCATCTATTAACCTACAAACTCATACTAAGGAGAACACCAATGCTGAAACCTCACCTATCCTAGAAAGAACTTCAGTTCCTTCAGTAGGACCTTTGCAAATCCCGTGATCAACCATAGAGTGAATTCCAAGGATCCCTAAAGCACCATTAAAATGTACCCCTCATAATCGCCACATGAAGGCTTCCCATAACTACAACATTGTGGATAGTTTGTTACAATCACTTGTTGCCATGTGAACCCTATAAGTCCTTCAAACATGCCTTTCTCAACACAAGGCATTGTTGAATTCTCTAGGAAAAGTCTACCCTTCCAATGCAAACCTCATGACCTTTGACCTTAATAAAGGAGAACCACGACTACCCTTGTCAGTCACATTCCAAGTGTTGGTCATGGTAAAAAACATAAGCATCCATGGATGCATTATCGATGAAGGCACATCCACATGTGTATTGTATTCCAGTGTCTAAAAGAAATTGGGCTCCACGAAGTTAGCACCATCCTCTATCACTCTTCATGCATATGATGGAATACCATCACAACCAAGAATATTGTACCAAAATGTCCCCATTGAGCTATGAGGGAAATTGTAATGATTGATGTTGAAGTCATAGACGCCCAATGGGATTACAACATCCTTTTAGGTCGTAGTTACATGTATGTTATGAAGGTAGTTTCCTCTTCAGTGTTCCACACTATGATGTTCCCATTTATTGGGAAAGTGGTCAACCTTTATCATCTTAGCCACTAAAAACCCCATACATGATCCAATCTCTATAATGTCTTTTGCATGGTAAGTAAGACAAACAATAGTCGATATTTTGAGATTATCCAAGGCATCTACAAAGACTCTATTCTTCTAGGAGAATATTTAGGACCTCCACTTGTCATCCTTCCTCCAACAGAAGGTCTCATGTGTACCCTTTCTAACATGGAGAAAGAAGCATCCACAAATTGGGCACAATCATAAACAACCCCATTAAGTCATGGATGTTAGAATAATCAACCCATAGTTACCTACCTTAGACATTAATTAAATCATTTTTGTCTTATTACCTAGTCTCCTAGATTCCACTCTATGCTAGTTTCCTTCTACATGACTTAGAAGTCAACACTTTCTAAAACTGAGTCATGGAGCTCTTGGGAAACCTCCTAGAAACCATATTTAGCATGTCTTCTTTATTCCAGATCCTCCAAAGTGCATATCTGCTTTTTTTGAAAAGCTGCATGTTTTATTGAGAATTAAGGCAAAAGGAAAAGCTAGACTAGGTGTAGTTGACTTGTGTTTTTCCCACATCATCCTCCTTCCTTTTCTCCTAATAAAAGCATGTATGAGTTGTATTTCCATCCCTCATTAGCTTTCCTACTTTACTTATCCAATTAGTGAGCATCTTGGTGGATTTGGAAACTGCTTTATGCACCTATGGGGGATTTGACTAGATTTAGTAAGCCTACTTTTTTACCATTTCGAATGGCATCCTTATGCATTTGAATATCTCATGTAATTATATATTGCAGCAGCCTATTACATCATAAGTTTGGATATTCTACACTTATTCAATACAGATTAGTGTTATGCTCCAATTTCAGTCTCCTTTGATGTTAATTTTGCATGTTTGATTAACAATTTTGTGAGTGTAATTATTCTATCTCTTGGGTTCAATTTCCACATGGTATCAGAGCCTTTGTAGATCAATTTCTCTCCTTCCATATTTCTATTTCAGGTTTGATATCTTGACTGGGATCATATTTTGCTGACTGAAGGGCACAGTTTCTGAGCTATGGACCAATCTCAGAAGATCATCTTGACTCCATTCAATTTCTTTGAGTAGAAAGCTAAGATGGAGATATTGTTGAGAGTGAAAGGTCTCTACAAGGTTACTATGGCAACTGAGGCAGAGTCCAATGCATCTGCAGAGAAAATCAAATGGCACAACAGGAGGGATGAGGCCTATGGTCTTTTGTGTTTGAGCATTTCAAGAGACCTCCTCTTCCATCTTGATGGATTGACATCACCGAATGAAGTGTGGGATAAGATTATAGAGATTTTTGGTAAGATAGATGAGATGTGAGGACATCAAATAGAGAATAATCTGATCTCCTTGAGTCCCAGTAGCTTCGAATCCTTGCAACCCTACTTTTCCAAGTTTAAAGCCCTTATTTTGCAGCTAAAATAGTGTGGGATTGAAAAGAAGGAAGAGAAACTAGTTTTGGCCATACTTTCAAAGCTTGGACCTGACTGTTCAATATTTGTTTCGACCTTCCATGCGACAAAGTTGACAGCTCAAGCCTGGAAGATGCCTAAGCTTGCAGAGTTCATGGAATCCCTCACACAGGAACAAGATCAGTTGGTGATGATGGGCACCATCAAACCTTGCAAAGACCAAGCTTTGGTTGCTGGAGATTCAAGGGTGCATTCAAAAAGCAAGAAAAAAGATAAAAATCCACCTGAGCAAAAGAGAGACAAGAACAAGTCTCAAGAGGAGTCCTAGGGCTCCACGAAGAACTTCCAGAAGAAGAAGAACAAAGGAGAAATGAGCAAGTGCGCATACTGCAGTAAGGGCTATCATCCTGAGAGCTCTTGTATGAAGAAGCAAATTGACATGTTGACCCAAATCCTGGAGAAGAATGACATCTCCCTTCCTGATTGTTCAAAGAAGAGGGAAGGAGGATCAAATTCAGAGGACAGAGAGAGAGTACATGCCTTGGTTTCTAGCACATCAAGCTCACCTAGCTTCATCATAGACTCTGGAGCTTCTAGACAGATGGTTTCGACAAAAGAGGCATTCTCATCTCTTGACATGTCTAAAGGTCCACTAATAGCTTTGGGAGATGACTCTCTCACTGACAGCTTGGGGAAAGGAAGGATTGATCTTGACCATGGTAAGTTCAATAATGTGTTGTATGATCCAGGTCTTGCCTCTAATCTCTTTTCAGTGTATCAGATGACTCATACTGAGTCTCCAAAGAAGGTCATCTTCTCCCCTGATGATGTTGAAATCACTAAGATTTCGAATGGTAAATTCATAGCAAAAGGTGTTGTTGATCACACTTCTAAGGTATACATTTTTTCCCATTTTCTACCCTACTCAAACCCCTCTGCTCTTCTGATTCATGCTAGTGAGACAAGAAAGCTTTGGCATGAAATATTTTTCCATCTTAACTACAAGTATATTTCTGATTTGAGTGAAAAATATATGGTCATAGGGTTACCAAAGATCAAGTTTTCCAAGGGAGTCTATCAAGGTTGTATCTTAGGAAAACACCCAGAGCACAAATTTGAGAGAGCTAGTCATGAGAGAACCTCTGCACCTCTTGAGTTGATCCACAATGACATTGCTGGTCCATTTCCTCATATGTCCACGAGTCAAGACAAATATGCACTGACCTTCATATATGACTTTTCCAGGTATTGTTGGGTTTACTTCCTAAAGCATAAGTCTGAAGTTTTTGACCTTTTCAAAGTCTTTAAAGCCTTGGTTGAAACCAGTATGGGAGGAAACTCAAGATCCTTAGATCTAATAATGGTGGTGAGTATGTCAAGTCTGAGTTCATTTGGTATTGTAAAGATGCAGGTATTCAGATGCAGCATTCGATCCCTTACACACCACAACAAAATGGTGTTGCTGAGAGAAAGAATAGGTCACTAAAGGAGATGGAAACCTACATGATGGAGGCTAAGAATTTGCCACCAAAGTTTTGGGCTGAGGATATAAACTGTGCATCCTATATCCAGAATAGGGTGCACCTCATAAGCATCTTGATGGTATGACTCATTTCAAAGCTTGGAGTGGGAACAAGCCAGATGTGACCAATTTTAAGATTTTTGGCTCGAAGGCTTGGGCTAGAATTCCAACTGAAAAGAGAGAGGCTTTGCAGCCCCAAAGCCAAGAGTTCCTATTTGTTGGGTATTCTGAAGATTCAAAAGGGTACAAGCTGATCAACTTGAGCACTAACAAATCTTTCATTGAAAGAAGTGTTCAGTTCCAAGAAGAGCCTTTAGTAACAGTTGAAGTTGGAGAGTCTTCTTCACCACCAGATCCATTGATTGTAAGTGGAGAGACTAATGAGTTTGCTGATTCTGATATGTCTGATAATGATGATTTGATTTCAGATCTTGACAGTCCTACAAGACCAAAATGGGTAGTAAAGACCATTCATGCAGCTGGGGAACTAGCTGGAAATTCTAGTGACACTACGAGGACTAGATCTCAGTTTGAGAGTGCCCTTTGTATGAAAGATCCTTTATTTGTTGAGAAGTGCTATCTAATGGTTGAATCAGATCCATAGGCATATGAATATGCAGCACATTATCCAATATGGCAAACAGCCATGAAAGAAGAATTTAGCTCGCTCCAGAAGAACAACACTTGGGAACTAGTTGATCTTCCCCCAAGGAGGAAGCTAGTTCAATGTAAGTGGGTTTTCAAGAATAAGTTTGCTGCTGATGGTTCACCTTTGAAATATAATTCAATATTGGTAGCCAAGGGCTACTCACAAGTACATGGTATTGAATACAATGAAACCTTTGCACCAGTGGCAAAGATGGACTCCATAAGGCTAGCTTTAGCCATTGCAGCTTCGAAGCAGTGGGAGGTACATCACATAGATGTGAAGTGTGCCTTCCTAAATGGAGATATCACTGAAGAGATTTACATGCAGCAACCTGAAGGGTTTGTTTCTAATCCATCTTTAGTGTGCAGGTTAAAAAAATCATTGTATGGGCTCAAGCAAGCCCCCAGGGCTTGGTATGCCAAGATTGATGGCTTTCTGCTGTCATTGAGTTTTGTTTGATGCAAGTCTGATCCTAATGTTTATTTGAAGCTAATTCATGGTTCTTTGATGATTATTGTCTTGTATGTGAATGACCTTCTGATTACAAGAATTTCAAAGAAATAAATTGCCTCCTTGAAGGATGCAATGAACCATGCATTTTCTATGACAGATTTGGGATTGTTGAGCCAATTTTTCGTTCTCAAAATTGCTCAATCCCAACATGGAATCAAAGCAAATCAGTCCAAGTATGCCTTAGATTTGCTGAACAAGTTCAACATGAAATATTTCAAGCCAAGAAAGACTCCCTTCGTTTCAGGAATTAAGCTTGAAGAAGCAGGTTCTTCTCCTATGGTAAATAATACACTGGCAATTGATTGGGTGTTTGCTTTATCTTACACACAATTGACCCGATATATCTTATGCAGTTAGTGTGGCTTCAAGATACATGGATCAGCCTCATGAGATCCACTAGAGGGAATCCAAAAGGATCGTAAACTTTGTTCAAGGAACAAGAACTCATGGGATCTTCTGCAAAGCAAAATATGATCTTGATTTGATTGGGTTTACTGATAGTGATTGGGAAGGTGACAACACAGATCGAAATTCAACATCAGGATATGTGTTCATTCTTGTATAAGGACCAATCAGCTGGTCAAGCAAGAAGCAGAGTGCCATAGCACTCTCATCTACAGAAGCAGAGTATAGAAGAGTTGTAAATGCATCAACTCAATGTTTGTGGTTGCAGGGAATACTTGGAGAATGTGGCTTCGAATCAGAGTTTTCAACTATTATCTATTGTGATAATCAAAGCACCATTTGAATCTGCAATGATCCAATTCAGAGATATCAAACCAAAGACATTGAGATCCATATGCACTACATCAGACAACTTTTTCATGATGGCACCATTCATCTACTCTTCTATGCATTTTCAGAACAAGTAGCAGAAATATTCACCAATATTTTTTGTGAGAAGACATTCAGCAATCTCAAATCACTGCTCGAGATTGTTGATCATGCTGTGAAGCATGATTGATAACAAGATTTTCAAATTCTGTTTTACTGTCCATGTTTAAGGGAGGATTTTCCCACTGGGTTTTTGCCTCTTTCCTTGGTTGTGTGGACAAGCAGTATGTAAAGGGTGACTAAGCCTTGTTACTAGGCCCTATATTTTTTTGATATTTACTCATAAATTCAAGCTTAAGGGGGGTGTTAGAATAATCAACCCATGGTTACCTACCTTAGACATTAATTAAATCATTTTTGTCTTATTACCTAGTCTCCTATATTCCACTCTATTCTAGTTGCCTTCTACATGACTTAGAAGTCAACACTTTCTAAAACTGAGTCATGGAGCACTTGGGAAACCTCCTGGAAACCATATTTAGCATGTCTTCTTTATTCCATATCCTCCAAAGCACATTTCTAATTTTTCTGAAAAGTTGCCTATTTTATTGAGAATTAAGGAAAAAGGAAAAGCTAGACTAGGTGTAGTTGGCTTATTTTTTTCCCACATCATCCTCCTTCCTTTTCTCCTAATAAAAGCATGTATGAGTTATCTTTCAATCCCTCATTAGCTTTCCTACCTGACTTAGCCAATTCGTGAGCATCTTGGTGGATTTGGAAACTGCTTTATGCACCTATGGGGGATTTGCATTAGAGGAAATTTCAACTCAAAATGGGCCTCCTAAAATGAACTAATAAAATAATAGTTAAAATAATAAAATAATATTTATTAATTTTGGAGGAAGAAAAGAAAAAAACTACTTTTTTGTTTGTATTTTTGACATATCTCCCTGTGTTTTTACTCAAATTTCGATCAGGAGAGCTCGTTGGATGCAGAATTAATTTCCGCATCCAACGAGTACCCACTCGGCATACTTTTGATGGACCCCGCTACCCCAAAAACAAGAAATACCTGGAAAAATGAAATGATGACATCATCATTTCATTTTTCCAGGTATTTCTTGTTTTTGGGGTAGAGGGGTCCATCAAAAGTATGCCGAGTGGGTACTCGTTGGATGCAGAATTTAATTCCACATCCAATGAGCCCTCCCAATCGAAATTTGAGTAAAACAACAGAGAGATATGTCAAAAATACAAACAAAAAAAGTAGTTTTTTTTATGATAACTATCCCCAAATTTATATTAAAAAAGTGTTTAAGACCTATACGGTATTTCAAATTTAAAGCAATTTCATTGGATAACACATGATGACATAGAATTTGAATAAAATTTAAAAGGCCCATTTTGAGTTGAAATTTTCTCTAATGACTAGATTTAGTAAGCCTACTTTTTGACCATTTTGAATGGCATCCTTATGCATTCAAATATCTCATGTAATTATATATTGCAGCAGCCTATTACTTCATAAGGTTGGCTATTGTACACTTATTCAAGATTAGTGTTATGCTCCAATTTCAGTCTCCTTTGATGTTAATTTTGCATGTTTGATTAGCAATTTTGTGAGTGTAATTGTTCTATCTCTTGGGTTCAATTTCCACAATGGCATCAAGCAAATATTGAACCCATCATTGCCACCTATATTCTAGATACCATTTCTATAGCCCCCCTCGCACGCTTATGAGGAACAATGGCTATGGATTAGTTGACACCCCTAGGAATCACGCTTGGTCTTTTTGTATCGTACCTGACACCACCATTTCCAAAGATGGCTCCACCACCTGTAGCCTATTATGAGATGGTCTCAATGCATTGAGTTACCACTCCAACTCTGTCCACTAAAGGCACAACCTCTATGACTCAACCATCACCAACGGTTACCAAATCAAAAAATCAGGGCATTATTAAACCCAAGGAAACTATCCCCACCAATGAGGGAACCACTCATCCCAAATTGAAATCCCCCATCATATCAAACCATGCTTCGGCATCATCATTAGGATTGTCCAAAGCCAACATGAAGGGTTCCACTCAACAAATGATAAAAGACCAATGAGGGATAGTATTCCCTGATGGCTCCACCACCTGACACCACCATTTCCAAATATGGATCCACCACCTATAGCCTATTATGACATGGTCTCGGTGCAGCGATTTACCACTCCAACTCTGTCCACTGAAGGCACAACCTCTCTGACTCAACCATCACCAACGGTCACCAAATCACAAAATCAGGGCATTATTCAACCCAAGGAAGTTATCCCCGCAAATGAGGGAACCACTCGCCCCACATTGAAATCCCCCATCATATCAAACCATGCTTTGACATCATCTTTAGGATTATCCAAAGCCAACATGAAGGGTTCCACTCAACAAATGATACTCCAACCATGCAAGTCACACCCCCATGCTATCTCTATGGACAACAAGGTCATGCAACCAAGCTATGACCCACCTTATCTGAGCTCAAAAATTTGATGAATACACCTTAATAGTGCTACATTGGTGCCTCAAACTAAGACTTGGGGAAAATCAAACCCATTAACCCCTAAGTCCAAGTCATTACACACCAACAAAGCGAGTTCGATTTGTTCCCAATACAGGCATTATACACACAATTACCCCAACCCACCTTGATTTTGTAATGTGGCAACAACCGATAGATTAGGAACCCGATCCTACTCTACCACCAAAAGTAGCATCCATCAATATGGTCACCACAAACAAAGTAGCAAAAACAATGTCTCCCAAGCTCACTCCTTTAGAGACCCCTATATTTCCACAACCTAACCCCACTCATATGAACCACGACACTCAACCATATGGGTATGTTTCATGCAAAAATTACTACCATATTATCCCCAATCATATAATTCCCACATCTTCTACAACATACATGACACTGAGACTAGTTCCAATTAGGGGATCATGCCTATGCCGAACATGAAGTGCTACCTCCCACTATTCATTTCAATTCCCAATTTTATGTGTTGAATGTGAGGTTCACCTTGAGTAGATGCATCTCCAAGACCAATTGCTCCAAATTAATATCCCATCCCAGAAACCACTATCATATCACATTGTTCCCATGATAGTTGACACTATCGATGATACATCTCCCCCGGATGGATTACTCACACATGATGATTCAACATCATCTTATGAGGATTCAACCTACCCCTCCATATGACCCCTCATCCCTTGGGGAACTTTCATACGAGCACCCCCAGGTGTACCATGTTTTGAGTTATTACTTTTGCATTGTCCATACTTTTGTCATGTCCTTTACTACACTTGGGTATGCATGTGATGTGTGCATGATTATATTCAGAAGATCCACACTACCCACCTTCGGAAAAGATTAAATATTTCACTCTCACGTATAATCATGGAACTAACCTCAAAACACCAACATTCCACCCTGATAACCATAATGGAGACACCATTCTCTATTCATCGACATTCCATTTTTGATGTGCCATCAACATCCCAACTGAGGACCACTATATTATCCCCTATGGATGTTTCCCCTTAGCAAACCTTCATCATAATTGACACCCATGATGCCAATCCCCCAACAAGACTGAGGAATTTGTACCCTACCAAAGTCATTTTCCTGAAGCCGACTATTGTATAGCTACACATTTACTTCCCTTCCTCAAACATGGCCACAAAAAACAAATTCGTCAGCACCACTCATGAAGAATATTTCACCATATCATACTCATACCTCCATGAGCATTTAACCTTTCTGTAAATTTCCTTCGTATCATCACCTCCACCAATACAACAAATGGGCCTCCTCCCTCTAAATTCACCAACTCCATTCAGTTATTCCCAAAGGGGCATTCTTCATGGCATTGATTCATGTGGCATCTGTCTTCACATTTTTAAACATACCCCTCACTTCATCTTGGAAAAGGTTTCCCGATTCACTCAAACTCGTGGGAATCCCTCCCATCATCAACTTAACTCCTCGATCCACTAAAACATGTGGGAGTCCCACCCATCATCAAATAGATACCCCAACATGCCCAAAACTATGGGGGTCCCACCAATTATTTTTTATGTACAAATAGTTCCCAATTCCATTTACACGTGGGAACCAATCATTCTTTTGGAAACAATTCCATGGTCTCCTTTTATTGATGACGTGAAAAGTCTTTCGATACCACATAAGTCATGTCTTTTTTAGTCCTCACTCTCTTAGAATTGTGTCACTCACAAATCTTTCATCTACTATTTGTCTCAATCCATCACATCCTCACTTGAAGTACGATACCGTTATCTATTCTCTTATTCTATCATCAATGAAAGGAAGTATGAGCCCCATGCTAATAAACCCATCTTGTGTTAGGTTCATCAATTACTCTTGGTTACAACATGATCTTTCTTATTCTAACAAGGCCCTCGTCTTGTATAGATTCTTCATTACTCATCAATGCCAAAAAATCTCATACTCTAAGAGTTGAATAGGTAGTAGTGGTACCTTGGGATTCCTTTCAATCACTGTTGAGCCACAAAAATACCAAATTTTATTCACCTTTCACATACCCTTTATCACCTTATTCCTATCCTATCCTTCCATAAAACCATTAATATCCAACATTTTCATAAATAAGTATGAGTTACCTTGTTATTTTTCAACTCATTTATTTTTTAGTATTTTGAGTGAATTTGTGGTTAATTATGGAGAAAAATAGCATATTTTCATTATAATTTAAAGTTGGATGAGTTTGGTGATGCTTACATGTGAATTTGAAGAGTTTAACAAGTTCAAAAGTGACCACCTAGCCTCAAATTCGAATTTCATCTTCTAGATATGAGCTAACTTCAAGGAGAAGATCATGGAGATGTGGAGAGAATATCTCATCCAGTATTTGTTGGAGAATTTTGAGTGATGAGTTGTAGATTTGTTGAGGATTTTGAGAGATAAGTTGAGAGAATAGTGGATCTGTAATTATGATTAGTTATCTTGAATTCATGTATAAATATGAGGGCTCTCTCCTCATTTTGGTTAGAGATCTCTCTAGTGGTTTGGTAGTAGAGAACTCGTTCATCTTTTGAGATAGTCATGGATTTGATCCTGCTGTAATAGATTTCATATTTTAGAATAGATAGTTTTATTTCCTCATATTTTGATGTCTTGTTTATGAATTAGTTGTGTTGATTTTATGTGAGCTCACAAGCTAATGTTGATTGCTTTATATTAGTCTATTTTCTGAAATCTTATGCTTTTCTAGATTAGGTTTATTTCCATGTCATTTCCTACTTTTGCAAGCTTAATTCAATTTCAATTACATGTATTTTTTATTTCAGTTGTATAATAGGTTAGCAATACTCTGCCACTGCATATATTTTGTATGTACTGTCATAAGTTTACGTTCTCTCTGGGTTGACAATTAAATCGCTGGATATTTGTTATAATTCGTATTATATTTTCTCCAACATTTTGGCGTCGTTGCCGAGGAGGTGTTAAAATGGATCAAAGTTTAGATAGATAGATATATTACTTTTATATTACACAGCAAGAGGGAGGGGAAAATGGTAAATGTGACTTCACTACGAAATTTCTGAAATTTTTGTGGTGTAATAGCCAGACACGTCCACTATAGTGGGGTGCCCCAAAGCCTTGTTGTTCCTTTGTTTTCGCAAGTGTGTTTTTTCTGCAAAGTATTTTCTTTTTCTGCAATTGCGAATTTGTTTTTATGAAAGTTTTCTTTTACAGTTTTGTAGTGTAAAGTTTGGATTGCTTTCATTTTTGGGGCTAGCCTTTATTTCATACTCACTTGCTTCTAACTTTGTATATGTTCATTTTTGTTTTGTACAGATTTTTATACACTTTCTATTTCTGTTTTTGCACTTGTTTTTATTAACTCATTTCGTATTGTCTTTTGCATTTGTCATGTACTTGTTTTCATTTTTCTTTTTAGGCATTTCGATTTGATTTCAGTAAAATAATGAGCATAAGCCTAGAGCAACTCACTCAAATCCTTGCAAAAGCTAGGATCTCCTCTTCTCAAGAAGAGGAGATATTGATAGAAATCAAAGATGTAAGGACTCCTCCTGATACAAACAAGGAAGAATCGACATTTGAAAAATCATGCATATCAGAAGGAGACACCTGTTCGAATTGGAGATTGAAGAAGATGAAGAAGGGATCTCGGGTGATCATCATGCAATCGAAAGCTGCATCGAACAATGGATCCAAGTAAACACTAGTTCAAATCAGTTTTGTTTCATTAACTTACACTTTCAACACTTCGTTTTGCATATTTTTTTACATCTTAGATTTCATTCTGTAAAATTAAAATTGAATTTCTGTTTAGTTTTTTTATATAGATGGCTACATTGGCAATTTCATTACACTTAGATGATTGTAAATTTCAATTAGAATAGAATAGAAAGGTTTAGTTCTATTTCTAATTTAACATTAGTATGTAGGATGCTTCAACTTGCTTTAATGTTTTGTTTACTAAAATTTTCATCTTTTTTTTAATTTTGAAATCTTGATCTCTTTTTATTAGGTATTAAGGTTCAGAAAATAAAATAAATGAATTAATAAACAAATTAAAAAAATAATAAACAAATGAATAATACTAGTTTTAGTTTTTCCATATAGTTTTTGTTTTAGTTTTACAATGTTTGTTTTGTTTGTTTTAATCTTAGTTTTTTAAAAATAAATTTAAATTTAAAATGTAAAAAATAAAATAATTTTTTTTCAACATTTTTTTTTAACTTTGTTAGGAATAAAATTTATTTTGCATCTAGGAATACTTTAAAAATAAAAGAAAATTTATATAAAAAATTAAAATTAACATTAAAAATATATCATGTTTTTTTAAGTTAGTTTTAATTTTAATAAATTAACAATATATATATATATAATTAACAAACTTGCAACATTAAAATTTAATATATATAAAACTTTTCATTAACATTATAATATATATATTAAAAACCATGCAATTCTAAACATTAATATATGTATAGTAAAAAAATAAAACCTTTTAAAAAAAATGCAAAGCAAATAAACACATACAAATTAAATAAAAACTTTAAAAATAAAACAAAACCTAAAATATAAGACAATTTTTTTTTTCTCCAAGCTGAAACTTGAAACCTACAAAAATAATCTTAAAAAAGCCTTTTAACCCTCCATATGAAACCTCCAAATAACCTATCATGTGAAACCTGCGAACGCAAACGCAAATAGCCCTTCATGGGTAATAGCAACAATTTTATCGCTAACTTTCATCCTTCAGTATGGAATGAAATAGAATCATGTTTATTTCCAAATATTCACTCCTACCAAGATTTTGAGCGCTATGATCAGTTCAAATGCTTCTGGCGATGGCTAGTAAATTCAGGTTCTACACCATTTTAAAGAAACTGTTAATCTGCAGTGATATCCCCGTCAATATGGGTCTTCTGATGCAAATCTAAAGTTGTGTCAATCCACATAACGTGCAGATGGATCCCTCGTGGCAGTTTCAAATCATAATCGTGGTCCATATTGATCCTACGAGATCCTCTCTTTGCAACCAAATCCCATTTCTTTTGGCATTTCGCCACTTGATTGAAATGTGTCTTTTGGCTAGGGATTCTCTCTGGATTATTCTCAGGTAAGGTTCCTTTCCAATTCATTATGCCTATCGGAGGGAATTTCTATCCAATGATAATCACAACCACCAAACCGCCCATTACAATATTTAGTTGAATTCATTAAGGCATTTAAGCCAACTAATGGACTGAAGGAATGCCGATTTTCTGCCAGTAGTTGCACGAGCAGTGCCACTCATTCATTTCTTCGTCGGTACATGTTTTTCATCTTTATGATCTTTAGCATCCATCCCTGCTTTTGCTTCCCAATGTTCAATCAGACTTTATTTGGTTGGTGGCAAGTAGTAGGATATCATTTTGCAATCTTATAATTCATGGACCATCCTTCTTCTTATGTGAAATTGGTCAATATGTTAGTTACTTCTATTACTATATTATGCTTCCAAAATAAAAATGACTTTCTTAATGAGTTATAGTTGGCCTTTATGATGAATGATGTGAATGAGCGCTGGTTTAATGGTGGATAGACAAGGTAGAAACCACTCTTCTTTCTCCATGCAGGCACCCAGACCATGCTGCAGTAAAGGCAGATGGAATAGAAAGAAGTGAACAGAAGAAGTATAGTGCATAGCGAACACACAATAATTACCACAATCTGATGATATTGTAAGTGTTGATGTGTCTCTGTAGCTTAAACACTGACTTCCATGAGATGTAATCAAGTTGAAGGTGTGTTTCGGCATAAGGGATTCAGAAATCTTCATAGACATGCAAGCATATTAAGCTCCCCATCTTGATATCTTGAATCGTTCTTCTTCTAATTAAACCAGGAAATATTTCATGCTTAAGATAGGATTGCTTACAATTGTTTGAATTTGGATGCAATGTGATAAGAACATTTCATGATTAGGATGGGATTGTTTGTAATGCTTTGAATAGGACGCAATAATATCATTAGCATATATATACACATGCACAATTTTATTTTTCTTTGAATCGTCCCAGATTCAAATCAGTTTTCGAAATATTCACAAACTACTTTCATCAAATGAGGGCGATACGAGATAAGAAGATTGTACTAGGCGGATCGCCCATACACACATTTATTTCGCATCCATTTTGAAGAGTCTTTTTCTTTAAGAATGAATAAGGCTCGACTCAGATGATTGACTGAAGAGAAAGCGACATAGTGTTTTGTGGCTATAGTTAAACGATCACTGCCTTGTTGTACCTTGTCTCTGAGCAACCGACAACTATCCATAGATTCGACCGAACACTCGATGAATTCACGATTGTTGATATCCCCAACATTTTCGAGTCAAGCAATACCACAACTGTGATAAGCATGACTGAATAATCTTCATCACTTCTGCTAGTTTAGGCAAGCAGATTCACAAGTGCATAGATCCTCGAAAGCTGCAATCCTTAATTTGTGAGATTATTTCTGACCGACTGAAATGAAAAGATAAATACATATTCATTCTCAACAAATCTGCATAAATTTCCTGGAAACGTGACAGATCTCTTGTGATCATCATCAACAAACAGAGGTGATATCGTCTAAGAGCACGAACTTCCTCATTAACAAGGCTGCTGACACATATGGCCTCCTGCTTTGAGAAAGATCATGGAGGAAGATTACACTCATACTCTACACACAGATAATATTCATTATGTATTTTGCCAGATAATTCAAGAGTAACCAGATTATTGAGCCTTCATAATACTTAGTACTCCTATAGCCGTGAGCTTCATTTCAGAGCCAATCACTTCTTCGAACTACAAATCCATAAGAGAAAAGTTAAACCTTACCTCCGCATGACCTAGAAATTCTATTATGAATACAAACTTGTTCAAAGTTATAATTATACAAATATAACCTTTTAACATTTTTCTTCACATATTAGTTCGTATTAATAATTTATGTTCCCAATGTACTAAGTCTTAATTCTTATGTTTAAGCAAGGGAACACAAACACTAGATCTCATAAATTAGGATGTCAACATTTAAGATTTCTCATGCCAACATTCCAATTCCAATAGATCGAGAGTCGTGAATTCATTCATTCTGACTAATTTGCATTCCAATGTTTAAGTGTTGGTAATTGTGATTTTCTTTTTTTTGAAGTTGGGAGTCATGATGAAATTTATTCCGTAACATTTCAACATTGACGTCCCTATATTCATTTAGTTTGGAACTCCAATATTGGTAAATTTATATGCAGAATTGAAAACATAAAGTAATTTTGAATAATTTTTGTGTTTCAATATAATATGGTAACCACGAATGATGGTAGCAACCATGCATATTGAGATCCATTTCACTATGTTTACAGCTTTAAAATATAATAATTATGAAAGTTAAAGAGTTAGAATGTATATGCATTAGTACGCATGTTGAGGGTTAATGCTTGGTGCATATAGATATGTTATAATGCGTAAGGAAATTCTTGGGCATATACATAACATGGTTGTAAACTCAGAGTATTCTACTTTTATATATGCAATAAATATGTTTTCGTGATTGAATGTGATTAATGACAGTTATGTGATTGGGAAGGAAAAAGGTTGATAGCATGGATAAAGGTTTTATGATGTTGTTAATATGACGATGAGTGTGACAAAGAAAATATTTTGACAACAAAATGAAATGTTGATCAAGTGGCTAGTAAAAATAAAAAATAATAATAACAAATGAAATTAAAAAAATATAAATAAATAATAAAGTAACACAACTTATTTTTGTAGAATATATTTCATTGTTGTTTTGAAGTTGTTTTGCAAAATAGGGTTAGTTAGGAATTTATTTTTGTTNAAACAAACTTCAAAATATATATATATATATATATATATATATATATATATATAATAAATCAAATATAAAATACATATATAAAAAACAATTTAAATAATAAGAAAAAGATTTTTGAATAAAACTTAGATATTTTTGCTTATAACAAATACAAAAAAACAATAATAAAAGGGTTTGTGTAAATAAAAACATTTGTTTTTTTTATAACAGCATAAAATTAAAAAAATCTATGTATAAAAAAAACATTAGGTAAATAAACAAAATATATATAAAGATAAAAGGTAAAACATAAAATAATGTTATTAATAATATTAATATGCGTCTTTGAAATCGATGGAAGTTACGTCTTCTTTTTAATTTTTATTCTTGCACAGTGGGACCTGGCACATCTTCAGTTGGGGGGTATCCGCATGGTCATTAAAACTATTAAACTTATCATAAAAATTGCTTATTTCGCACACTCCTATCTAATCCAGATCATTAAGATAGTCTGCTTTTAGAGGGGTCGACCCTCTCTTCCTATTGCGCAATCATTAAATAAAGACGCACTTATCTTAAAAAGTATTAGTTAATAAATAAAATCATAAAATTTTAAATTTTAAATGAACTTAGAATTTTCTCAAAATTTTATGATTGTTGTGCTAACTTGTTTTTCACAAGTCACTCAGAAACAGGTTTCGACAAGAAGGGTTGTTACTTTCAGGTGTTGATGTAATTGTAACTTTGTAATGTATTCACTTGTATTTCTTATCTATTTTAACCCGATGTTTATTCTGGGATGTTATTATGTCATGTCATGCCTCGATGTTCTGATCGGGAAGATCTATAATGTAAACAAGTCATGTCAAGTCATTGTGGGTAAATCTCTTATTGTCTAAGGGTTAAAGTCCCCGCAGTTTCGGGGCACTAGGATTATTAGACTCACCTAGTGAAGTCAGCCCTAGTAGGGTTTTAGTCATGTCGAGAATTAGTATAAATAGAGAGGTGACTTCTCTATTTAGCACACACTCATCCACACTCAGTTGTAGTGCATAGTTGAGGAAGAAGAAAGAGGTTACTGTTGTAGGGAGATCATCTTACTATTTTGGGGTTTTATCTTTTGTGTTGATTCTATCTCTGTGGAAGTTGCGGGGTTTTCTCCATTTATGGTTTCCCCGAGGAAAAACACTGTGTTCATTGTCTCTTGTGTTTGATTGTTGTACTTGTTGTTCTCTCAGTTAAAGATCCTAACATAATGCTAGCTTAAATGTTGAAAAACTAACATGGTATCAGAGCTAACCTGAGAAGAAGACACTATGCAGCTGCGGGAACTAGGGATTCCTACTTTGTGGATCTCTCTCCATAGATTTTCAGTAAAAGAAGGTTGGAATAACTCTCCTCCCTAGGGCGCATCTTTCTGCCGAAGCAAAATCCAATTCTGAGTTTTTTCAGTTTTGGACCTCACACTACTGCTGAAAATTAGGGCTTTTCATAGAAGAGGAATTTTTCAGCGAGCCTAGGCCTAGATTGATCTCCTCCCTAAAATCGAAGTTAGGGATCGAATTCAAAGCAATTGGTTGGATAGAACTCCAGAAAAGCAAAACCCTAATATGCTCGTGAACCAACTCTACAGGATTTCAGCTCCAAATCCAGATCCGACATCTTGATCTGGTAAGATCTAAATCTTTTGTATTTCCATTTGAGGTTCTCAGTTAAGATGTCTCATCATACCAAGCTTGATGAAAAGCTTAAGGGAGCTGATAACTTCCGAGCTTGGAAGTATAGGATCTCCCTGGTCCTAAAAGAAAATGAGTTGGACTCCTATATCAATGAGGAGGTTCCAGTTCTAGAGGGAGATGAGGAAAAGGCCTTACATAAGAAGAAGTTGGTTATGGAAAAGAGGATCATTGCTGATTCCATTAAGGATCACCTCATACCACAAGTGTCCTCCCTAAAGACACCTAAAGCTATGTTTGATGCCCTAACCAAATTGTTTGAAGGAAAGAACATAAACTGAAAGATGACTCTGAGAAACCAACCGAAGAATGTAAAGATTCAGAATGCAGAAACAATCCAATATTACTTCATAAGAGTTTCTTAGATCAAGGAACAAATGGAAGCAGTAGATGAAGAAGTGGAAAATGTAGAGATTGTGATGATCACCTTGAATGGTCTCCCTAGTTCATGGGACTCCTTTATTCAAGGGTTCTGTGCTAGAAAGAAGTTAGTCAAGTTTAGCAGACTATGGGAAGAGTGCTCTTAAGAAGAAGCTCAGATAGCAGCTCGAGAAGAGAAGATGGGAAATGAAGATCATGCTCTCACAGTACTCTCCAAGTAAACCAAAAAAAGTTCTCATCACTCCAGAGGTAAGCGCTCTCGCAAAGTTAACACTAGAAAAGATTTGTCTAGAATCATATGTTATAAATGTGATGAAGCAGGACACTTTGCAAGAAATTGTCCTAAGAAACAGAACAAGAAAAAGAGCAACAAAAGAAGACATCATGCTCATGTTGCAAAGGATGATGAACCATCCAAGAAAAGAAGCAGATATGCGAGTGAATATTCTTCAAGTGAGGATGAATATGTTTTGATTTCTGCTCTCACAAGAAACATTACTCATGGAAGCAATGATTGGCTCAATGATAGTGGGGCTTCCAAACATATGATAGGATTCAAGGAATCATTTGTGAGATTATCAAAACATGAATCACCTCACAAGGTGAAGCTAGGAGATGACTACCAATATCCAATAAAAGGTGGTGGGAAATCTTCCTATAAGCTAGACTCTGGAAAGTCTATGACAATGAAGGAAGTATTGTTTGTACCAGGACTCAAGAAGAACCTCCTCTCCATATCTGCATTATATGCAAAAGGAATGAGAGTTTCATTCATAGATGGTCAAGTCATCATGTGGCCAAAAGGAAAGACTATCGATGATGTGGTCGTGATTGGAGAATAAGAAGGAGGATTGTACAAATTAAAGGGCCATCCAGAACAAGCCTTGGTCCATGGCACAATAGAGCTAAGTGAACTTTGGCATAGAAGGCTTGCACATGTGCATTACAAAGCACTACCTCTTGCAAGAAAAGCTATTGAAGGTCTTCCAGAAATCCAAGCAAAACATGATGGGGTCTGCAAAGGATGTGCGAAAGAAAAGAATACAAAGAAGACATTTCCAAGCAGTGAAAGCAAAGCAAAAGGAATCTTGGAAATCATCCACTCCGATGTATGCAGTCTTATGTCATCAAACTCACTAATTGGGTATGCATATTATGTTTCTTTTATTAATGATTTTTCTAGGAAGACACGGGTTTACTTCATGAAGAACAAAGATGAAGTATTCAGGAAGTTCAAAGAATTCAAAGCCTTGATTGAGAATCACACTGAAAAGAAGCTCAAGACCTTTTGATTAGATAATGGCGGAGAATTCACTTAAAATGAATTCAAAGAGCTATGCAAAGAATCAAGGATTAAGAGGGAGTTGTCCACTCCTTATAATCCTCAACAGAATGGGATTGTAGAAAGGAAGAATAAAACTATCATGGAAGCTGCAAGAGCAATGCTTCATGATCAAGATCTTCCTATGCATCTTTGGGTGGAAGCTGCCAGAACAGCGGTGTATGTATAGAACCGTACTCCGCATAGAGTACTCGAGAACAAGACTCCTGAAGAAGTCTTCTCCGGCAAGAAACCAGAATTCAACCATCTCAGAACATTCGACTGTCCAGTGTACATACATATTGCAAAAGAGAAGAGGACTAAATTAGATCCTTCAGGAAATAAGGGTATATTTGTGGGATACTCTGAAAGCTCGAAGGCTTATAGAATATACTTCCCAAGATTCAAGAAGATTGATATCTGTAGGGATGTGATATTTGATGAAGACACAGCTTACAACAAATCCAGAAAGAAACCTACTGAAGAATCTGAAGAAGCAGAAGCACCCAGAATTCATGATACAACCATGAATGAAGAAGCTCAAGAAGAAGATCGAGAATTTGAAAAACCACAAAGACCTGTAGATCCACCTCCAGAAAAGAATCCTCACAAGAGGAAACCTGCTTGGGTACGAGAAGTTATCCAAGGTGCAGAAAGATATGGGGCTCCAGAAGAGAACCACAGAGAAAGAAAGAGGACCAGATCCTGCTCCGGGTTTGTAGCATTACTATGTGATTTCATTGATAAAGAACCTTCCAATTATGAAGAAGCGGCAGAACGGAAAGAATGGAAGGATGCTATGATTGAAGAGTACCAATCGATCATGAAGAATGATGTTTGGGATATTGTCCCAAGACCAGAAGGGAAGTCAGTTGTAACTTCCAAATGAATCTACAAGATCAAGCATGCTGCGGATGGTAGCATTGAAAAATATAAGGCAATATTTGTGGCTCGGGGTTTCTCTCATAAAAAAGGAATAGATTATGAATAAACCTTTGCACCTATAGCCAGATACACTTCCATCAGAATAGTGCTTGCTTTGGCTACAGTAATGAAATGGAAGATACACCAGATGGATGCCAAGACTGCTTTCTTGAATGGTGTAGTGGAAGAGGAAGTGTATGTAGAATAGCCACTCGGTTTTGAGACACATGATATGGAGTTTCATGTATGCAGATTGAAAAAATCCCTATACGGTTTGAAACATGCACCTAGGACATGGTACGACAGAATTGATAGCTTTCTATCCAGTTTGGGCTTTACCAAGAGTAAAGCAGATCCCAACCTTTACTACAAGGTTGAAGATGGAAACCCAGTGATGCTTCTGTTGTATGTAGATGATCTGTTTGTAATAGGTATGGATGGGTTGATTGCTGATACGAAGAGAAAGCTTGATGCTGATTTCGAAATGAAGGACTTGGGTATGATGCATTATTTTCTAGGCATGGAGGTGTGGCACACTGCGGATGGAATCTTCCTTGGACAAGGGGACTGCGGATGGAATATTCCTTGGACAAGGGAAGTATGTAGTAGAGATCTTGAAGAGGTTTGGGATGATGGACTACAAGGCTATGGCCACACCTATGGCATCAAACCTGAAGCTATTGATCAATGCTTCATCAGATTCGGTTGATGCTATGATGTATCATCAGATGATTGGGTCCCTGATGTACTTGATGAACACGAGACCAGACATTGGCTTTGCTGTGAACACCTTGAGCCAGTTCTTGACAGATCCGAGAAATGTTCACTTGATTGCTGCAAAGCATATTCCGAGGTACCTGAGGGGTACAATTGATTATGGGCTCAAGTACGATGCAAATTAGAAGATTAACCTGGAGGGTTATGTTGATTCAGATTGGGCAGGCAGTGCCATCGATAGGAAGAGCACTTCAAGGTGTTGCTTCCGTATGGGATCAGGTGTGATCGCTTGGTTTAGCAGGAAGTAATCTTGTGTGGCACTGAGTACAGTTGAAGCGGAGTATGTCGCAGCTTGTTTAGCTAGTTGAGGTAGTATGGATGAGGAAGCTACTATCTGATTTATTTGATCTCCAGTTGGACACTACTTGTATACATTGTGACAACCAGAGTTGTGTGAAGTTGTCAGAGAATCTAGTGTTCCATGACAAGTCGAAGCATATGGAGATCAAGTATCACTATATCAAGGATATGGTGTAGAGGGGAGCAGTGAAGCTCCAGTATGTTGCGACGGATGATCAGATAGCTGATGTGTTGTCAAAGCCATTGGCTAGAGTGAAGTTTGAGTACTTTAGGGAGAATCTTGGTGTTCTCTAGATCGAGGTCCCTTCCAAGGGGAAGTGACGAGTCCAGAATCCAGTCTAACGAGTAGGTCAAATATAAGGGCTAAGCCATTTTGTCATGGTGATAGGATTTGGTTCCTTCCATGTCAGATCTGAGTGTTGAATGCCATTCTAGGAATGGAGGTACCTGGTCAGTTACTAGGAACACTCAGTCTGGGACTGAGAGAGACATTCTGACGAATAGGTCAGATGTAATGGCTGAGCCATTCTGTCATGGCTAAAGGATTAGGTTCCTCCCATGTCAGATATGAGTGCTGGCCATTCTAACAAATAGGTCAGATGTAAGGGCAACTACCACTCTTTGGGAGAGTGGAGGCACCTAGTCCATTACCAAGTAGCTTAGTTTGGGATTGAGGGCCATTTTGATGAGGGTGTAGGATTTGGTTCCTACCAGATCAGATGTAAGGGCGATTTCCATTCTTTGGCAGAATGGAGGCACTTGTTCTATTACTAGGTAGCTCAGTCTGGGACTGGGGGCCATTCTGATGAGGGTGTAGGATTTGGTTCCTACCATATTAGATGTGAGTGCATTCATTTCTGATGAGTAGGTCAGATGTAAGTGTTGAATCCTTTTCATAGATTATAGTAGTGTCCTATCATGCTAGTGAATGTGAGTGTTGGGCCTTTCTGATGTGATTGTAGGCTCCTACATGATTAGATGTGAGTGTTGGGCATGCCTTTTTGACGAGTAGGTCAGATGTAAGTGCTGGGCAGGCCATTCTGATGAGTAGGTCAGAGATAAGCACTGAAGAAGACCTACATGGTGGCTAGGCCTACAACCTGCATGAAAGAAGGCTGGCTCTGTAGAACTTCCTGTGACGAGAAGAATCATGAGATAGCACATATGATGATGACCAGAGAAGATCCAGATCGAGCTATGATCCAGATCTAGTTATTATGTCTCCGAGATGATCTAGATCGAGTGATGATCTAGATCCAATAGTGATGATCTAGATCAAGTGATGATCCAGATCCAATGATGATGATCCAGATCCAGTGATGATGTCTAGTGATGATCCAAATTGAGTGATGATCCAGATCCAGTGATGATATCCAGATACAATGATGATATCCAGCAGTGATGATCCATATCTAGTGATGATGATCCAGATCGAGTGATGATCTAGATCTAGTGATGATATCCAGTGATGATCCAGATCGAGTGATGATCCAGATTCAGTGATGATGATCCAGATCGAGTGATGATCCAGATCCAGAAATGAAGATGACATGAAGATGAAGATGACTTGAAGAAAAATATGACTTGGAGATGCAGATGATGAAAAGATCTAGAGAAGAAGACCAGTGATGAAAATTGTGTCGAGAGAATACCTTCCTAGTTAAGAAGGAGTGTTGATGTAATTGTAACTTTAGAATGTATTCACTTGTATTTCTTATCTATTGTAACCCGATGTTTATTCCAGGATGTTATTATGTCATGTCATGCCCCGATGTTCCGATCAGGAAGATCTATAATCTAAACAAGTCATGTTAAGTCATTGTGGGTATCCCTCCTATTGTCTAAGGGTTAAAGTCCCCGCAATTTCAGGGCACTAGGGTTATTATACTCACCTAGTGAAGTTGGCCCTAGTAGGGTTTTAGTCATGTCGGGAATTAGTATAAATAGAGAGGTGACTTCTCTATTTAACACTCACTAATCCACACTCAGTTGTAGTGCATAGTTGAGGAAGAAGAAAGACACTGGGGCAAAGAAGAAAGAGGTTACTGCTGTCGGGAGATCATCTTACTGTTTTGGGGTTTTATCTTTTGTGCTGATTCTATCTCTGAGGAAGTTGCGGGGTTTTCTCCATTTATGGTTTCCCTAAGGAAAAACACTGTGTTCATTGTCTCTTGTGTTTGATTGTTGTACTTGTTGTTCTCTCAGTTAAAGATCCTAACATAATGCTAGTTTAAATGTTGAAAAACTAACATTAGGTATAAGAGAATTTTATTTATTTTATTTAACTTTTTGTTAAGCACATATTTCCATGTATTTGATCTCACAAGTTTTACAAGTTTGTTGCAGAGACATACTAACCTTTTTCAGTTTTAAAGACGAACAAATAGCATGCATACATAATTTCCAGAATTGCAGAAAAATTTCAGAAAAAATGTTCCATTCAAAGTTTGAAGGAGTTGATTTTTCCTTGTGTATGTCATGATATTTGCTGCCACAAAGAAGCCTTTCAGAGACCAATTACACCATGTCATGATTACTTACCCATTTCCCTTCCAATATTATTTGTAATTTATGTTAGAGTATACTTTTTCACTACCTTATACATCATGATTTCCCGCATGTCTACCTTTTTGAGTCACACATATTTTCCTCATTTTCAGTTTATCTTTGTTTCCTTATGAATAAAACATTCAGTTTCCTTTCCATGACTACATTAATTTATTATCCCTGCCATAAAAACAGTTTGACCCTCATATCTTTCATCTATATCCCTACCACTCATTATGTACAACTCGTGTTGACTGATGTTGGATTCCTTAAGGCCCACCTTTCAACAAGTCTTGACCCATCGACCTCAGTACCTTATCTGGGATAGAGACTAGAGTTCATTTTTAGTACCTTGAGGATTGCATGCCTTAATGGCAAGTTCTCTCGCTGACAATCATGGGAATACATCAATGTCCCTTGATTGTTAGATCTTGCAAGTGGCTCGACATCAACTCATTTATTCTCACTTTGCACGATGTACTTAGGTACCTTGGCACTCATTGACATCACTGGTGATATTGCCTCGCATTGGTTAATGACATTCATCAATGGTCAGTAATCCAATGATTTCTTTCCATGTTCAACATCGATACATTCATTCGCATGGTAAGAATTGTACCATCGAGTTTTGTAGCAGGTGAAGACTATATGCTTTCGATGGATCCATCAGTAGTTTTACAGCAGCATACTTCAACCATATGAGAGTACCACAGTTCTACTTTCATCTCTCATATTTTACTTTGTCCAACCTACTGCCGCAGTTCAGATCCTTCACTTCACATTCTATGATTCAGCAGCAACAACCACATTCCTATTACATAGTTCATTAAATTTTTGGGTAAGTGGAGATATATTGTTTTCTAATATTTAAACATGTAATTCCTTAAATGCTAGAAAATGAATGAATTTGGAAAATTCCCTCACTACATTCCCCTTTTTTATAAACCTAATACATCTTAAGTTAGGGGGGAGGGGGGGGGGGGGGCACTATTCATTACCATTTTACATATTCATCGTCTCATTTACCCTTAATCAACATGTCTTTCCCAAACTATGCTATATATCTTGGCTTGATTCATAATATGAAGAAAATGATTTCTAATATACATTGATGGTTCATCATTTCTAATGCATGTATACTTTTAAAGCTTCTGTATTGCAGCAAGAAGAAAAAATATTAAAAATAAAACAAGCAAATGTTGTTAACACAAGAACCAACATTTGTTATACTTATGGTTGTCACACAAGAACCAACCATAAGAAAAATTTCTGCCATTCATGCATTTCAAATCCTGGAATGATTTATTGTTACATACAACCATCATGTGAAGCCCAACTACAAAGCCAAAATTTTTAAAGAGAATCAATGCATAGTTGCATGAGGACATGCAACTAGTCAAGTTGGGGGGAATGTTGAGCCGCAAAAGACCACATTTTATTCACCTTTGACATACCCTTTATCACCTTATTCCTATCGTATCCTTCCATAAAACCATTAATATCCACCATTTTCATGAATAAGTATGGGTTACCTTGTTATTTTCCAACTCTTTTATTTTTGAGTATTTTGAGTGAATTTGTGGTTAATTATTGAGAAAAATAACATATTTTCATTATACTTTAAATTTGGATGAGCTTGGTGATGCTTATAGGTGAATTTGAAGACTTTAACAAGGTCAAAAGTGACCACCTAGCCTCAAATTCGAATTTCATCTTCTAGATATGAGCTAACTTCAAGGAGAATATCATGGAGATGTGGAGAGAATATCTCATCCAATATTTGTTGGAGAATTTTGGGGGATGAGTTGTAGATTTGTTGAGGATTTTGAGGGATAAGTTGAGAGAATAGTGGATCTGTAATTATGATTAGTTATCTTGAATTCATGTATAAATAGGAGGGCTCTCTCCTCATTTTGGTCAGAAGCCTCTCTAGTGGTTTGGTAGTAGAGAATTGGTTCATCTTTTGAGATAGTCATGGATTTGATCCTGTTGTAATAGATTTCATATTTTAGAATAGATAGTTTTATTTCCTCATATTTTGATGTCTTGTTTATGAATTAGTTGCGTTGACTTTATGTGAGCTCACAAGCTAATGTTGATTGCTTTATATCAGTTTATTTTCTGCAATCTTATGATTTTCTAGATTAGGTTTATTTCCATGTAATTTCCTACTTTTGCAAGCTTAATTCAATTTCAATTACATGTATTTTTTTTTATTTCAGTTGTAGAATAGGTTAGCAATACCCGGCCCCTGTTATAATTTGTTTAATATTTTCCCCAACAATCACTATAAGGGATGACCTTGTAATAAGTAAGAAGATTCATTAGCGATCCTTAATTTGGTATCCTCCCCCTATGCTCGACATCAAATCATTTACTTGCATCAGGGGGAGTCATACATTTTGAAGGCATAAGTGTTCACATTTGAAAATGAATAGTTACAACAACTCCGGTATAGTACAACCCCTTGGATGCACACTCATTCCACATCCTTTCTCTGTGGGTCTCTTCAGATTCACAACAGTTCTGCTTCTTTAACATTAGTTACAACCATTCCAAGTTCATGTACCCTTGCATGGTTCGAGGCTACCCTCCTCCATGCCCTCAATTTTTTATGAAAGGTCCCTCAATATCTTCATTTTGTATCCATTTTGGGACCTTTTCACGAGCATGGGGATTCCAACCTCATTTATATAAAAACAACACATTGGAAAACATTTCCCCTTGGGATGGTTTCTCTTCTCAACATAGTTTGGAAAACCCAAAGAAGGACATAAGAAATGATGACAGGTTATTGACTCTACGGTACCCTCCAAAACTCATACATCAGGAGACATCTATTATCATGAAAAACTCACACACCTATGACAATGTCATGATTAAAACAAGAAGGTATCATCAACATACAACATGCACATAGAAGAAGGCATCTTCACAAGGTCCAAACGGAAGAATGAATCAAAGACAACCTCCAAACAACCAAAAACCAAAACAATGCTAGTTAAATTGTGGTTACTAGCACTGTAGCATTAGCCTCCAGAACAAAAATCATGCTGTAGCATGGAATTTCCTTCGAGACCTATGCTACTGAAACAAATTGTGGGATCTCACCCACTAGCGATGCATTGATGTCTTATGAAAGCTCCACTTACCCATTTGAATTTAAATTTTGTGTAACGTCGCCCACCACCTTGGTGTCCTCTTGAGGCAACGAGAGGCTTCTTGGAATGGCCAAACTAAATTTTAATTTCCTCTAATACCTTTTGAAATGAATTGCTTTGACCAATTTGATCACCAGAGCAATATTAACCTCATTTAACTCGATCCCGGATAATTATTTTTTCATAATGGGAAAATATGATGACATTGATGCAATCCCGATGACTTACTATTGAGATCCCATGGTTGCTAATCATCTCGATGGATTTATCATATTTCCCGACCTTTTTAGGCCTATTTGAATTTTTTCTTCCAATTCTGATTGTTTCAACGTCCGCATAGTTGGGAGTCAGAAGTCGAAACATCTGCACAACATATACCACTTACCTTAATGAATCCATCGCTCTAATATCTATATTCGAAACTCAAAATGATACAATGGCACAAACGCAAGTCCACCTCAACTTACTGACCCAGATGCCCTGACATCAGTAGTCGAAATTCAAAATACATAACGAGTATTCCAACTTTTACCCTCTAACCTCCCAACTTTGATGTTTTCGACATTTGTATAGTCGGGGGTCAGAAGTTGGCACTGTAACCCAACTTCCAACAACTTGATTTTGAATTTCGCATTTTGACATCGACACATAACCCTTTCAATGTTGGGAGTCAGCACGTCGACACAATTATAAATGAATCTGATTGAATATGACATGATGTTCAATGGTTGAGGTTTCTCTAACCTTCATAGGCTAACACTTAATCAATTTTTCCATCCTTTCTCCCAAATTTTGCTCTGTGATTCGTTCATGGATACTTTTTGGATTTCTTTACGGTCTAGAGGCAAATTATTTGGATCATCCAACACACAACCAAGGAGATTCAAGCATTATCATTATGATTCAACACTTTTAACCAAGTCCTGCCAAAACACAATTTCGACATTAATATGGCCTTCTGATTTCCTATTATGACTTCATCAAAACATAAGGACAGTTGCACAAGCCTTTAGTTATGCACAACAAGTGTTTAAAAACTTCATTTCTGTGTTTTAGATGGACCTAAGAATAATAAGGAACAAGCATCCATTCATTATGTTCTAGTTCAATGCACAAGAACATTAAATCCCCATTACACAAATCCAAACCTTGAATTAACCTAAGACTTAAACAAACACATGGAAACATACACAATGAGTTGTATAAGGAACTACGAAGCCAATTCTACACAGGCCATCATGTTTATCCAACAAGGGACTCATATTTCCTTTAGCATTATTGCACTTTCAAAGAGTTTATAAAACTTATGAAAAAAACATTGAGCATATACAACTAGAATACAATTGAGCAACATCATAACACCATGCATAATCTGATGTATTCATGACAATGTAGCAACAATCAATTCATTCATGGAAAGCATAGACCAACAACCCATATGTAGGTATAACCATGTATATAAGTAACCCATATCAAGCAATGAGGAGGAAACTTAATGAACACTTCAAGCTATCATTCCCTGTAATTCAACCTTGAAGAACCATTCATTCAATACCAAATCCATTATAGGCACTCATACACAAAGATAACTCATACATAGGAATTAAACAATATTCTATTACATCAACAAAGCAATCATGTCATATAATTAAACATAATAGTTAAACATTCATCACATAACCATTATGGACATTAGAACACATGAATACTTATCTTTTGAATTGTAAACGGTCCAGGAAAATTTCTATGTAGGTGAAATGTTCCACCAAACTGTAGGTCTTTTCCCAACCTATATTCTTTCAACACTCAGTGACCATCCTCGAGATGGTCTATGTTATCCACTAAGGAGTCTCCTAGGATCACTCACAGTACTACACACCAACCCTCAGGTTAATCCAACACCCACTTGGGTTTCTCAAGCCAACACACAGGCAATTATAAACATTGTTCACCAACGAATTCAACCATGAGACTATGGAACTTCGATGGCTTTATCTAGTCCTGATACCTTCTTCTCCTCCATGCATAGTTGAGTAAGGTTCCCTTCTCTACTTCCCCGGTCTCTTGGGTGTTTCCTTTCCTCAATTATTGTCCTGGGAAGGTATAGAATGTCCATACTATTGAATCAGTAGATATATTCCCTCCATGACCTTCCCAATTCAAGGAATACACCGTTTCTTGCACACATGGGGTTATGGTGGAATTCATCAAAAGTTATCGACTCTCCTCTTCACGGATACAATGGGTGATTGAATGGAATGGGGATCCTTGAATGAAATAATGAATGAATGAATGAATCCAACAAACCCCCCTCCCTAGGATCAATATGGATGGAACACATTCCCATGGGTTGAGTTGACATCCACATCAAGTAAGCTCACCCATCCCTTTATTTTCCATTTTTTGAATTTTTCCCATCCTTCATTAATTGCAAGTGATGATATCTCAACTACATTCTTACATTAGAGTTACTAGGTGGCAGAAAAATATCTTCTTAGGTTCTCATGGTGACATTTGGTAGCAATGGGTCACATCCCACAACCCCCTCACACCTCCCCAATGGGTAACATATCCCCCATCGTTCACGTTGCTCCCGCATATCCAATGTTTGGACATATTATTATTATTGTAAATATTTAACTTTTTTTACATTATCCATAACCTACTAGCACATGGTACATTAAACCTATCTTACCCTCCTTCAAACATGGTACATCAAACCTAGCTTGGATCACTTGTGCAATTCATCATTGTGTGCCAAAATCCCATATTTTTCGAAAAATTTAAAATTTTTAAATACATATAATTTTAAAAATTGCAGTCACTAAATGTTTGATTAGTTAACTGATATTGAAAATTCAATGATTGCTCGTTAATTTTTTGCAGTAGAACAGTTCTTTTCAGCTTGACTGATTTTGTTCTTTTTGTGACCATAAGGGAAGACTGTCATGCAAAAACTGGGCTTACTTAGCTTTCGAGCTAACGCAGAAAGTTTCTTCTTTCCTTACAGATTACAAGTAAAGAGATTTAGCTGCTACAATTAAAATTCTAAAGTCTTTTCAGTACAAGTTTTATTTGCATTTCATAGTTCAGCGAAACATTAGTGGCTAAACACAAATCACTGATTACTAAGGTAAATTCCAGTGTTCAAGGTATAATCATTTCACTGTTTTCTATTCTTCTACTTTTGAGGGATAGTAATTAGTTCCTACCGTAAGGATTGCAACTGTTTCGTTTTAGTCACAAATACTATAGTACTCAAAGGATTTAAGAAAAGTTTCATGTCTAACACAGTTGTCAAATGTATGAAGAAATACTTGAAATCATGTTGTTACAGGTAGAGAAGTAAGTTCAAGATCTTTGTTTAGTTCTCCATCTCACTATACTATGTCATGACTGGAAGAATACCATACAATGTTAAAGAGCTTAAGTATCCTATTCTTACTTTCATTCTCTCAATATTTTGAGGTAATTACAATCTCAAAACATACTGCAGTCAAAATAAAAGATTCTAGTAATAGGGGGTTTAAAATTTCTCTTTACTATAATTGCTTGGAGAATAATTATCTATTTACAAAATAATAACAACATTCAACCTCAATCGAACCTTTTTATCTTTAGAGATCTAATAGATTTCTATACCAATCTGCTAGATCCATACTACATCATTTAAAGTAAGTAACCATTATAGATATTACATATCATGGTTCGGTTATGTAAACCAAGAATTTATTTTTCATAATTTAGTAACATTCTAGAATTATTATCAAATTGGCTTAAGGAACTATAGCCAATTCTATAACAAACTGAGTTATAGTATATGTCTTCATACTAAACAAATCTATGGATTATCTATACCAATACATTCTATCTTCTTTTACCATAATGGCCTCCTTAACTCTTTTGCAAAAACAAATATACTTGGTTAAAGGATAAATCTACTATGATTGCTTAATTACTAGGATAAACAAGTAAATACTTGTATTAAGAGAGAGATATCATTATCCTTCGTCTCTTAAGTTATACCCTAAAAACCCTTGTCATTTTACAATCCTTGTCATTCTTATGAATTTAATCATTTGAAGAAAGTTTTGTAACCTAGAAAGGAAATATATAAAAGGTGTATGCTATAATACAAAGGTGAGATTATATTTTGCATTATAAATGTTATGAACACAATCATAAGGGTCGTATGAAAACCCTAACCCCTTAATGATTATTAACAAGGCTTTTGTTGTCAAACGATGCAGGTTCAAGCTACGTGCCAAAAGTGATGAGTGAACTATGGAATAACAAGCAAGTATTGGGAATTATTTGCGGGAATCCGAACTATGCAAATGTTACCCATAATGCATAAAAATCTACGTAACTACGTGGCACTCCCTGGTCCATGCACTTGATTTATAAAAGCCGTAGTCATACCCTAACTTTGTCATTCTTCCCTTGCCTTCGAGCAGCTTCTGCTCTGCTGCAATTTTTCCTCATGGCACCATCGATGTTTGCTATGTGATAGCTTCCCATCGTGGTTCTTTCTTGAAGGTTTGTCCACTGCATGCGTTATTGTGACACTGGCTAGGTTTTTATGTAGACTGTTGAGCATATTTAGGGTTATTCTCCTGCGCCGTTGCTTTGTTCAAACCCTCAACTTCCATTTCTTCCTCCTTCGTGAGTGTTGAGGTATTCCTTGAGGGAGTGCTGGAGGTGTACTGCACAGTTAAATATTTTCTCCCTTTCTGCAGAAGGCTTCGTGGGTGCTTTGTAGTTGATGGTGGTCACGTTTGCTCAACATTCTGGTAAGAGGACTATCAGTCCTTAGTTTTTATTTATAAATTTGTTTTTACTATATATTAGGTCGTTTTTCACAGTTGTTAATGGTTACTTTTGGTTACAGGTCGGTCCCTCCCTTCGGTTGGCTATACGAGAATTAAACAGCGGTTCGAGGTTACGGGTAAGCCTAGTTTTTAACCATGGCCGTTCCTCTTGACTTGGTTCATGCGGAACAAAAAGAGTTATGCTGTTGTGAACTGCTTCCTTTAGGGTTTTTGTTTAATTATTATCTTGTACTGTGGCTTATTCTCCTAGTTACAAAGGACCCTTGAGTTTCTTGCATGTGCTTTAACTCTGTCCGTCGTTGTATCAAAACTGTGTTTTTAAACACCATGTAGAAGCCGTGGATTCAATAATATTTTACTCAGCTTCTACTGTGTAAAACTCACATTGAAAGATAACTTGGAATATGGGCTTGGAAACCCTCGATTCCATTTTCAGTTGATGTTAAAATACTTACAGGGTTTTTAATCTTAACTTAATGTATATGAATTGTTAACAGTCTCTTTTGTTCCGGGTGTTTACAATGTTTTAATGCAAGTTATTTAATTCTTTGTTTATTTGCGTTAATATAACCATACTCTATGAGCGTGGCTGTGAAAGAAGTAATTCTTTGATTTTGGGAAATTTTTATTAATTTAATATTATAACTGTAAATTTATTTAGATAATTTGTGTTAAAAAGATTACTTGATAATATGAGCAGACTGTGGCTCTAATTTCTTGATTTAAACTTATAGTGAAGTACTTTATGTAACTGAAGGTTACTCCCTTTTTAAGTACATAATTTTTATAAGTAACCTAGTAGTACCTAAAAATTATCTAAATTATCCCTTCATATTGTTCCTGTACTTAGTATTTATAAATTACATAATATGTCTATCTAGTACACAGATATACAGAATATTAATGTTCTGGTACTTCTAAATACTTAGTTACTTTTAATTGAAAATGTTGGTATTGTTATTGTATAACTGTTAGCTTGCAATTTATATAAATTTGTATTTCTTTTACAGAAGGTATTGTATCTATTATGCACAGCTCTTATACATAAATCCCACTTACTGGTGATATTATAATATATTACCTTGATTGTATTTAATAATAATTTATAGATCGGTACTATAAATACTGTAATTATCAATTGTACTTTTGCTTAGTTATGAAGCACCAGATAAATTATTAATTATATACTATGTGCTTACATCCTCTATATTCTATAATAATTCCTTATATGAATAACCAGTTAACAATTATAAAGAAAAATATATATAAAAGAACTAAATCTTTTTACCACACAGTTTGTATTTTTACTCAGCAACATTATTAAAATTTATAATCCACAGTTACATAATATGTTTAGAAACACTGGATAAAACAGGTTACAAGTGGATAACCTAAGTACACTTATATATATTCTTTTGCACATGAATCCTACTCATAACTAAAATACCTGTAGAATAAATTTGAAGTCTAACTATTTTGTCCTTTCATTAAATTCTGAAATGAAACAATCATTAAGATTTGAAAAGAAATAGACTGTAAATCTATAAAACTCTTAGGTTACTGGAAGTAACTAAAAATCCAGAACTGTACAGATAATACTATTCTCATTCCACGATAATCCTTCTGCAAAATAACACAGTAAAACTACTCTTTAATCTTACCATCATTCTTTCTTTTATTACTATCATATTATCCCTTTTTATACTACCCCTGTGCTGGAGTACGGTCTGGTGAACCCAGATGTGGAAAAACACAGCGGGTCTTATTCTTCATCAACAGATTCAAGCACTGATATACTGAATCATTTACACTATTAAACTAACTAACTCTTATGTCATCTAATTTAAACATAACATTCATTAATTCATACTCATTAAAACAACATAGTTAAGTGATAGAACCTGTTTAAACTGGGACAACAACAGCAATGGGAGGCCGTTCCTCCCTACCAACTCCTGGAGAGCGCTCAGACAGCGACTTCTCAGGACCCCCGAGCTTGCTCTGTCTCCCTGACTGGAACTAGGTACAACAAGGTCAGCTACCAGTCTTCAAACTCAGTAAAGCTCTCCTAGCTAACAAGCTGTAATAACACAAGTTACTGCAGCAATCCTCTCAAACAACTTCCTTACTATTTTTCCCTCTTTCCTCAAGGAATTTCCTGAATAACATTCCCCTGAATGAATTCTCTCTGGAAAATATCTGAGCAGCCTCAGCTCTCTCTTCCTTGAGTATTTTTAAAAGATTGCCTAGGTCTTTTTTGGGTTAACTTTCATTTAATGAGCCACCTGCTTTGATCCCACTTTCTTGGGGTATCATGACCCCAAATGTAGGGAAGTTGCCACCTGCAACTTAGGAAGTGTTTGAGGATGCTGCCACTTGCCTTTTTCCTTCCACCTAGTTCCATCCTTTAGTTTGACCAGTAACCTCTTTTAACAGCTCTCCCATGCTGTTGTCTCCACAATTTATTTATTAATAATAAAAAATATTATGAATTACGTTCCAATTCTATTGACTCTGCTGAGTCATCAATTCCTACTTAGCATTAAATTTAACATAATGTCTCAGGAATATAATAAAAATAATTAACATTATTTTACAAAATTGGGGTATGTGACATACACACCCCCTTAAAATGTAACATCGTCCTCGATGTTACTTATTCCTCATCCTCTGCAACCTCCTGGAACAGATTCGGGTATGCTTCCCGCATCTTACTTTCCAGTTCACAGGTAGCTTCTTTAGGACTAAGGTGCTTCCATTGCACCTTCAACTGTCCAATTGTGCGGTTCTGTAGAGTAATTTCCCTCCTCCCGATGATACAATCCGGTTCCACCAGAACTTCCCCTTCTGGTTCTACCTGTACAACATTCCAATCAATTACATGAGTAGCATCATGAGCATACTTTTTCAGAACAGAAATATGAAAAACATTGTGCACTTTTAAGTTAGGTGGCAACGCTAGCTAATATGCAACTTGACCAATTCTAGATAAAATTTCAAATGGACCACAGTAACGTGGTGCTAATTTTGCACAACTCCCCAATATTAGGGAGCTCTTCTTTGGTCTTACCTTTATGAACACTTGCTCACCCACCTGGAATTCTTTAGGAGTTCTTTTCAAATTTGCTTGGCTCTTTTTCCGATCCTGGGCAACCTTCAAATTCTCCTGCACTTGTTCCACAATCTGTTCCATTTCTTTTAATAATTCGGGTCCCAACACTAATCTATCTACTGGATTATTCCAGGAGATAGGAGTGTTACATTTACGCCCATATAGAATTTCAAAAGGACTGAACTTAGCTAATGATTGATAGTTGTTATTGTATGCAAATTTTGCTAAATGCAAGTAATCCTCCCACTTACCTGGCTGATCCTTAACATACATTCTTAACAAATCTTCCAGCACCTGGTTCACTCTTTCAGTCTATCCATCCGTCTGAGGATGGAAAGAGGTGCTGAAATTCAGTGTTGTGTTTAATCCCTTAAACAAGGATTTCCAGAAATTCCCTGTGAATTTAGGATCCCTGTCTGAAATAATAACCTTCGGTGCACCATGTAGCTGAAAAATTTGCTTTAGAAATATGTCAGCTATGTTTGCAGCCTTGTAAGTGGTTTTAACAGGAATAAAATGTGCTGCTTTACTTAATTTATCTACTACCACCATAATTGAATCATTCTGGTTTTGATTTCTAGGTAATCCAGTAATGAAATCTAAGCTGTTTATCTCCCACTTCCAACTAGGAATAGGCAAGGGTTGCAATAAACCAGCTGGATGTTGGTGTTCTGTTTTCACTTGTTGACAGTCCAAACATCTAGCTATATACTCAGCTACTTCAGATTTCATATTAGGCCAGAAATATTCTTTTCTTAACATGGTGACAGTCTTTTGGTAGCCTGGATGCCCTGAGTAAGGGGTTTTATAAACTTCATCCAGAATCAGAAATTTAACCTTAGGCACATTAGGCACATACAACCTGTCTTTAAACAATAAAAATCCATCTTTATTTAGACTATAAACTTTTATTATACTTTCTGTAGGTTCTTCTTTAGTTGTAACCTGTAATTTTTGATAAATTTCATCCAATTTTATCCCTTCAGTCAGCTGTTCATTTAAATCAGAAACATAAGTACTGATTGTTGCTGTAAAATTCAGCTTTGCATTTCTTCTCAAAGCATCAACCACCTTATTTTCTTTTTCTTTTATGTGCTGAATTTCGAAATCGTATTCCCTTAAGAAGGATAACCATCTTGCTTGCCTTGCATTTAATTTGGGCTGATCTAAAAGGTATTTTAGACCCTTATTATCAGTCATTTAAGTGAAATTTCTTCCTATTAAGTGGTGTCGCCACATTTGTAAGGCATGAATAACAGCAGCAAGTTCCAAATCGTAAGTGGCATAATTCTTTTTGTGGAACTTTAACTTCCTGGACTCATAGGCAATGACATGCCCATCCTGAGTCAGCACTCCGCCTAAACCATCATTACAAGCATCGGTGCATACCACAAAATCCTTATTAGGATATGCTATTCTTAGAATAGGTGCAGTTGTTAACAGAGTTTTTAATTTCTTAAGACTTTCTTCACATTTTAAGTTCCAATCAAATTTCTTGCCTTTCTTTTGCAAGGAAGTGATTGGATTAGCTATTTTTGAAAAAACTTCAATGAATCTCCGGTAGTAACTGGTAATTCCCATGAAGGACCTAACATCTGTTACATCTTTTGGTACTGGCCAATCTTCGATTGCTCGGATCTTTTCAGGATCCACTGAAATCCCTTCCTTAGTCACTACGTGACCTAAGTCTTGGATTTCATCCTTAAAGAAATCACACTTGCTGAACTTCGCAAAGAGCTGTTGCTCTCGCAGCTCTTGTAAGACTATCCATAAGTGTTCCTTATGTTCCACTTCATTTTTAGAATAAATTAAGATGTCATCGATAAATACAACAACAAATCTATCTAAGTATTTATGCATTATATTATTCATTAGACATATAAAGACAGCTGGGGCATTAGTAAGCCCAAATGACATTACGACAAATTCGTAATGTCCATACCTTGTTCTAAAGGCTGTCTTGAAAATGTCCTCATCTTTAATTCTTACCAGATGATATCCTGATCTCAGGTCTATCTTAGAGAACATCATAGCTCCACGCAGCTAATCAAACAGATCATCTATGCAGGGCAATGGATATCTATTTTTAATTGTCATTTTATTTAGTTGATGGTAATCTATGCAAAGTCGCATAGTTCCGTCTTTCTTTTTAACAAAGATTACTGGTGCTCCCCAAGGGGACACGCTGGGTCGAATATATATATTTTATCTATTAAATCTTTTAACTGTTATTTTAGTTCATTCAATTCTAAAATATTCATACGATACGAATCTTTCGAGCTAGGTACAGCACCTGGTACCAGCTCAATTGTGAAATCCAGTTCCCTCCTGGGAGGTAATCCTGGAATTTCCTCCGGAAAAACATCAATAAATTTATTTAACACAGGAATATCCTCTATTTTTATTTTATTTTTTTCAGATTTACTCGCCTTATCTGTAATAGTTACAGCATAGGCTTTACACCCTTTCCTGACTGCTCTTTTGAGTTGTAAGGCAAAAATTTGCCTGATTACAGTTTTCCTAGGAATACCCTTAACTGTTACAGGCTATTCATTATTATTCACACACGTAAAGGTTTTATCAAAATAGTTTAAAACTACCTTACGCTATTCTAACCAGTCCATAACAATAAGTATGTCATACGAGCCAAGTGGCAAAACATTTAATTTAACAGTAGTTTTAAAATCATTCATATCTAAAGCACATTCCTTAACATAACAAGTTACTTTCCTTTTTGCCCCTGTGGCTAATTGAACTAACCAAGAGTTATCAAACTTTTCAACAGTTAAATTACTCTTTTCTACTATCTGAGGTGAAATGTAACCAAGACTAGCACTTGGATCTATTAAAATAGTTACAGGGGTTTGGTTAACCATACCTTCTACTTCCACCATGGAAGTTTGATAATCAGCTTGACGGTTCTCCAATGCTGCATTGATTCGGGGCATAGTCCTTGCAAAATCTCCAACAGCCATTTCATCTTGTATAGTATGAATATTGCTATTTGGATTCTTCTGATTTGGGCAGACTGAAGCATAGTGTGGGCCATTGCACTCCCAACACTTAACAGGCTCCTTCCGTTCGAAATTCTTAGTGAAATTTCCATGATTGTTAGAAGCTTCCTTGCCCTTGAAGTTATTAGAATTATTGGAATTATTAGAAGCACCATTTCTACTTCCCTGGAAGTTCTTACCATTAAAATGATTTCTGTTCTTATTATTCCTGAAATTCTTTTGGGGTACAAACTCCTTTTTCTTGAATTCAGGATGATTACTGTTATTTTTAGCCTTCCAGCTAGCTATACCTTCTTTCTTTTTGTTCTGTTCAAAACAAAAACTTTCCTTCCTCATGGCTTCTTCCAGAGTCTTAGGATTGTCGTACTCGATTCTGTCCTTGATATGATATGGCAGACAACTGAGAAACCGTTGTACTTTAGGTTTCTCATCAACTAAATAAGGTACATAGCTTAACAGACTTAAAAATTTACTATTTAAGTCCTTCGTAGTCATGGATCCTAACTTTAACTCATAAAATTCTTTCGCCCTTTCTTCATAGTATTGTTCGGACATAAATTTCTTTTTTAAGTACCTTTTAAAGGTACTCCAATTGACCTCTTTTTCTATGATCCCCTTGACTCTTTTCAGATCTTGCCACCATATATCTACCTTTCTAGAGAGATTATAGATGGCCATTCTTGCCTTCAGCTGATTTGAATAGTTGTATATCTGAAAATATTTCCTCATCCTGGATAACCAGGATTCTGCCTCTTCTCCTTTTTCAGTTTCTCCATTGAAAGTTGGGGGTTTTATTTTTTTGAACTCCCCGGAAATCTATTCATAAGGCTTGTACTTTTTCTTTCTCTTATATAACTCAGCCTCACTACTGTCACTAGTAGAGTAATAGCTTTGTTGTTCCCTGAATCCTTCAGATGAGGAACTGCTTTCAGCTTTAGCCAGTTTCATCTTTTTAGATCCTTTCTGATGGCTAGCTTCCTCAGATTCAGATCTTCTGTTTCTCCCTTCAGTCTGAAATTTTTCCATCAAAATTTGATTTAACTCCTCTTGAGTTTTCAGAATCCTTTCATTGTCCTTCTTGACTGATTCCATTTCAGTCTTTAAATTCTTTATAGTCTGCATCAGTTCTGAGGAGTGTGCAGTTACCTCCTCTAACACAAGTTCTCTGGACATCTATCTTGTCTCAGTGTTTAGAGACTCCTCCCCAGTATATTCTCCTAGCTTCTCCATACCTGCCTGCTAGATTCAAAAAAAAAGAAATTTTCTGTCTTTTACACAAATCAAAAAAAAAATACAGGTTAGTACATGATTTTTACTATTCTGTGGAAACTAGTTGGGCCACATCATGGCCTAGTGTTTGAACCATGCTCTGATACCACATGTCAAAACCCCATATTTTCCAAAAAATTAAAAAATTTTAAATACATATAATTTTAAAAATTGCAGTCACTAAATGTTTGATTAGCTAACTGATATTGAAAATTCAATGATTGCTTGTTAAGTTTTTGCAGTAGAACAGTCCTTTTCAGCTTTATTGATTTTCTTATTTTTGTGACCATAAGAGAAGACTGTCATGCAAAAACTGGGCTTACTTAGCTTTCGAGCTAACGCAGAAAGTTTCTTCTTTCCTTACAGATTACAGGTAAAGATATTTGGTTGCTACAATTAAAATTCTAAATTCTTTTAAGTACAAGTTTTATTTGCATTTCATAGTTCAGCGAAACATTAGTGGCTAAACACAAATCACTGATTACTAAGGTAAATTCCAGTGTTCAAGGTATAATCATTTCACTGTTTTCTATCCTTCTACTTTTGAGGGATAGTAATTAGTTCCTACCGTGAGGATTGCAACTGTTTTGTTTTTGTCACAAATACTATAGTCCTCAAAGGATTTAAGAAAAGTTTCACGTCTAACACAGTTGTCAAATGTATGAAGAAATACTTGAAATCATGTTGTTACAGGTAGAGAAGTAAGTTCAAGATCTTTGTTTAGTTCTCCATCTCACTATACTATGTCATGACTGGAAGAATACCAT
>LPNX010392707.1:183885-224080 GCA_001517045.1 Pseudotsuga menziesii | reverse complement strand
ACATACTGCAGTCAAAATAAAAGATTCTAGTAATAGGGGGTTTAAAATTTCTCTTTACTATAATTGCTTGGAGAATAATTATCTATTTACAAAATAATAACAGCATTCAACCTCAATTGAACCTTTTTATCTTTAGAGATCTAATAGATTTCTATACCAATCTGCTAGATCCATACTACATCATTTAAAGTAAGTAACCATTATAGATATTACATATCATGGTTCGGTTATGTAAACAAAGAATTTATTTTTCATAATTTAGTAACATTCTAGAATTATTATCAAATTGGCTTAAGGAACTATAGCCAATTCTATAACAAACTGAGTTATAGTATATGTCTTCATACTAAACAAATCTATGGATTATCTATACCAATACATTCTATCTTCTTTTACCATAATGGCCTCCTTAACTCTTTTGCATAAACAAATATACTTGGTTAAAGGATAAATCTACTATGATTGCTTAATTACTAGGATAACCAAGTAAATACTTGTATTAAGAGAGAGATATCGTTATCCTTCGTCTCTTAAGTTATACCCTAAACGCCCTTGTCATTTTACAATCCTTGTCATTCTTATGAATTTAATCATTTGAAGAAAGTTTTGTAATCTAGAAAGGAAATATATAAAAGGTATATTCTATAATACAAAGGTGAGATTATATTTTGCATTATATATGTTATGAACACAATCATAAGGGTCGTATGAAAACCCTAACCCCTTAATGATTAATTATTAACAAGGCTTTTGTTGTCAAACGATGCAGTTTCAAGCTACGTGCCAAAAGTGATGAGTGAACTATGGAATAAAAAGCAAACAATTGGGAATTATTTGCGGGAATCTGAACTATGTAAACGTTACCCATAATGCATAAAAATATACGTAACTACGTGGCACTCCCTGGTCCATGCACTTGATTTATAAAAGTCGCAGTCAAACCCTAACTTTGTCATTCTTCCCTCGCCTTCAGGAAGCTTCTGCTCTGCTGTGATTTTTCCTCATGGCACCATCGTTGTTTGCTGTGTGATAGCTTCCCATTGTGGTTCTTTCTTGAAGGTTCGTCCACTTCCTGCGTTATTGTGACACTGGCTGGGTTTTTATGCAGACTGTTGAGCATATTTAGGGCTATTCTCGCTCGCCGTTGCTTTGTTCAAACCCTCAACTGCCATTTCTTCCTCCTTCATGAGTGTTGAGGTATTCCTTGAGGTAGTGCTGGAGGTGTACTGCGCAGTTAAATCTTTTCTCCCTTTCTGCAGAAGGCTTCGTGGGTGCTTTGCAGTTGATGGTGGTCACGTTTGCTCAACATTCTGGTAAGAGGATTGTCAGTCCTTATTTTTTATTTATAAATTTGTTTTTACTATATATTTGGTTGTTTCTCACAATTGTTAATGATTACTTCTTGTTACAGGTTGGCCCCTCCCTTCGGTTGGCTGTACGAGAATTAAACAGCGGTTCGAGGTTACGGGTAAGCCTGGTTTTTAACCATGGTCGTTCCTCTTTACTTGGTTCATGCGGAACAAAAAGAGTTATGATGTTGTGAACTACTTCCTTTAGGGTTTTTGTTTAATTATTATCTTGTACTGTGGCTTATTCTCCTAGTTACAAAGGACCCTTGACCTGGTTGCATGCGCTTTAACTCTGTCCGTCGTTGTATCAAAATTGTGTTTTTAAACACCATGTAGAAGCCGTGGCTTCAGTAATCTTTTACTCAGCTTCTACTGTGTAAAACTCAGGTTGAAAGATAACTTGGAATATGGGCTTGGAAACCCTCGATTCCATTTTCAGTTGATGTTAAAATACTTACAGGGTTTTTAATCTTAACTTAATGTATATTACTTGTTAACAGTCTCTTTTGTTTCAGGTGTTTACAATGTTTTACTGCAAGTTATTTAATTCTTTGTTTATTTACGTTAATATAACCATACTCTGTGAGCGTGGCTGTGAAAGAAGTAATTCTTTGATTTTGGGAAATTTTTATTAATTTAATATTATAACTGTAAATTTATTCAGATAATTTGTGTTAAAAAGATTACTTGATAATATGAGCAGACTGTGGCTCTAATTTCTTGATTTAAACTTATAGTGAAGTACTTTATGTAACTGAAGGTTACTCCCTTTTTAAGTACATAATTTTTATAAGTAACCTAGTAGTACTTAAAAATTATCTAAATTATCCCTTCATATTGTTCCTGTACTTAGTATTTATAAATTACATAATATGTCTATCTAGTGCATAGATATACAGAATATTATTGTTCTGGTACTCCTAGATACTTAGTTACTTTTAATTGAAAATGTTGGTATTGTTATTGTATAACTGTTAGCTTGCAATTTATATAAATTTGTATTTCTTTTACAGAAGGTATTGTATCTATTATGTACAGCTCTTATACATAAATCCCACTTACTGGTGATATTATAATATATTACCTTGATTGTATTTAATAATAATTTATAGATCTGTACTATAAATACTGTAATTATCAACTATACTTTTGCTTAGTTATGAAGCACCAGATAAATTATTAAGTATATACTATGTGCTTACATCCTCTATATTCTATAATAATTCCTTATATGAATAACTAGTTAACAATTATAAAGAAATATATATATAAAAGAACTAAATATTTTTACCACACAGTTTGTATTTTTACTCAGCAACATTATTAAAATTTATAATCCACAATTACATAATCTGTTTAGAAACACTGGATAAAACAGGTTACAAGTGGATAACCTAAGTACACTTATATATATTCTTTTGTACATGAATCCTACTCAAAACTAAAATACCTGTAGAATAAATTTGAAGTCTAACTATTTTGTCCTTTCATTAAATTCTGAAATGAAACAATCATTAAGATTTGAAAAGAAATAGACTGTAAATCTATAAAACTCTTAGGTTACTGGAAGTAACTAAAAATCCAGAACTATACTGATAATACTATTCTCATTCCACGATAATCCTTCTGCAAAATAACACAGTAAAACTACTCTGTAATCTTACCATCATTCTTTCTTTTATTACTATCATATTATCCCTTTTTATACTACCCCTGTGCTGGAGTACGGTCTGGTGAACCCAGATGTGGATAAACACAGTGGGTCTTATTCTTCATCAACAGATTCAAGCACTAATATACTGAATCATTTACACTATTAAACTAACTAACTCTTCTGTCATCTAATTTAAACATAACATTCATTCATTCATACTCATTAAAACAACATAGTTAAGTGACAGAACCTGTTTAAACTGGGAAAACAATAGCAATGGGAGGCCGTTCCTCCCTACCAACTCCTGGAGAGCACTCAGACAGCAACTTCTTAGGACCCCCGAGCTTGCTCTGTCTCCCTGACTGGAACTAGGTGCAGCAAGGTCAGCTACCAGTCTTCAAACTCAAAAAAGCTCTCCCAGCTAACAAGCTGTAATAACACAAGTTACTGTAGCAATCCTCTCAAACAACTTCCTTACTATTTTTCCCTCTTTCCTCAAGGAATTTCCTGAATAACATTCACCTGAATGAATTCTCTTTGGAAAATATCTGAGCAGCCTCAACTCTCTCTTCCTTGAGTATTTTTAAAATATTTCCTAGGTCTTTTTTGGGTTAACTGTCATTTAATGAGCCACCTACTTTGATCCCACTTTCTTAGGGGATCATGACCCCAAATGTAGGGAAGTTGCCCCCCACAACTTAGGAAGTGTTTGAGGATGCTGCCACTTGTATTTTTCCTTCCACCTAGTTCCATCCATTAGTTTGACTAGTAACCTCTTTTAACAGCTCTCCCATGCTGTTGTCTCCACAACTTATTTATTAATAATAAAAAATATTCTGAATTACATTCCAATTCTGTTGACTCTGCCGAGTCATCAATTCCTACTTAGCATTAAATTTAACATAATGTCTCAGGAATATAATAAAAATAATTAACATTATTTTACAAAATTGGGATATGTGACATTGTGAATCTTGTAGGACACGCATAACACAAGCATTAAAATCAATCAGGTACCTGCTCAACTAACTTGGAAGTTTCATGATTTATCCAAAAGAATTTCACACATTTGATACTTTTCCAACATACATATAAAATCATTCATCTTCACCCTTTCACATGAATTTAACTAGTTTATCATTCACAGTTTATTTCAATAAAAAATAAACATAATTATGTTTCAAGTATAACATGCATTCAACAATTTTCTATCTCTAGAATGCATCAAACAAAAGGGAAATAGGTGAGTTAAGAGTTTACTCCCTATTAATCTTGTTCCAATCTAAAGCCCCATCACCGTGGTTCCATGCTCCTTGGGCTCTTTCACTTCAATTGTGAATGCTTCACTTTCCCATTCCTCATTTTGGAAATGACATTCAATGTCTAAGGTTTTCCAAAGGATCTACAACTAGGTTATTCCCCATGGTCATCCTACAAAACCTTAACAACTAGGACCATCGCAAGTCCACTAGCATCATTCTCTATGGATGCTCATGCTGAGATTTTTAGCACTTTCACATGTCCCAAATGCATCCCCAGAATGCCTTCATGGTTATTTCTTCCAACATTACTTGGGTTCCAGCAAATAAATAATTATGTATCAGCTTGGCTACGATAAGACTTATCCTCTTCAGGATTGGCAAATGCACATGAAATTTTACATTAATTAAAATAAGAAAATACATGATAATCAAATACTTATCTATACAAGTATCTTCATATTGTTCCAAAGGTGTTCCGCTTCACTTACACGCCTTGGATCAAATGTAGATATAATAATGAATGTTTGGCCAACACGCAAGCTATGCCACCACATTCAATTCCAAACCAGTGCTTTGACTGTATTTACCATGAATTTATTGTGCTAAACTAGTCCCATACCTGGTTTACCCTCTCCATTTCCAATCCAACACTTTTGTCTGGGTCAACAGGACAATGGAAGGAAACTACACTATAATATTTTCCATTCCAAGAAATAAAGTAAACTTTTAGCTTGGCTTCCCCTCTCAAGGAACCATCATTCTCCCTTGGTCTAAGCCACAACCGATGTCTCCCTTGCACTCTTGGATTCCTCATCCAATGCATGCCTCAAAGACATAATCCATCTTCTCACAGAGTCAATTCCTAAACATGGGATCATTCTCAACAATTAGGATCTCTTCTTCAATTGCAACACCACTTTTCCCATTCATCACCTGGAAATAAAGGGCTAATCAAGCTCATCAGTATCGTTGATATAAAACCATAATTTATTATTATTATTAAAATTCACTCTCGAATATTGAGACACCATGAATGTGTCCATTCGCTTAGGGTTTATTCAACGCCATCAACCATAAGACAACACAACACAAAAAATGTGTGCACTCCTTTCTTGTTGGTGCCATGTACGCCATAATTTCAACTCAAGAAATCTTAAAAATAAAAACATGTTCTTCCTATTAATTTCTACACACACACATATTAACAAGGGTTACACAATACTTATTTGTTTGTAGATGTATTCTATTTTCCCTTTGACGAGGAATGGGGCTCTGTTGTTTGAGTTAACAGTCTCTCAAGCTCGCTTCACTAACCTAGAAATACCTCAGGTTTGATACCCAAATTTATTTTGAATTCTGCTCCAATGTTCAACAAATGCCCCATTGGCATAGATTCATCATATTACACTCATTATTTTACAATATGCAGTTCACATGAGATGTTATCAAAATTTTCCAATAGAATTTCAGATAGAAACCCATTTCAAATGCGAGAGTATCCTTATGGAGTTTTGGCTTCTACAGGCCATAGTGCACGGATTCCTGTAACACATCCTCAAAGTCATGAGCTTCCTGCTTGTATTGCTTTGCTCTAGAAATTGACAATACAATTCCCTTCACGGCTTGCACCAACCACTATTCCCTAGGGTGTTCACCTACCATGCATCTTTTCTTCTAGGATTCATATCATCCAAACCATTATCAATTGTTATTACAATATTTCATTACACCATTTATCACATTCACTGAAGTGATCCAAAATTATAACACAAAATAATTCTATGCCTTTTAATTGTTAATAGCCTAAATGCAATGAAATCTGATTTACTTTGTATGCATCAATACTCTCATAAACTTGCAAGACACAAACACATTATTTATTCAATCAATATAAAACTTCAAATGCTCAAGGCTACATAATCACACTCCTTTGACTGCTTAACATTCGCTCAGGAGTACAGGGAAACCTTTCCCACTAATCACTGCAATGTACACAATTAATTTATGTTCATGTATTTGATGCACCCTAGCATTTCTCTGAAATATTTTTGTGCCTACACAACATATCTCTATCTTGATGTAACTCTTTCCTTCCAACAAAGCATCCAGTGGCCACCCAACAAGACCACCTTTCTCATGCAATCCTTTTCCCTACAAAATAACAACTCATGAAACAATCTTAGGATTTATTAGCAGTCCTATTTACTTTGGTTGTTAATGAGTTTTAATGAATTTCTTATTCAACACCATGCATACACATAATGAATCTTACCACATGTAGTTACAAATAAGCATGTATAAACATTGATTTACATAACCCATTCTTGCATAGATGGACTCAATCATAAGCCTATCCAAATAATTAAGCTAAATGTCCATCACGACCTTACCCATGACTATTGCACATAGCATACATTACTACAAAAGGACCATATTCCTCACTTGATTGGGTAATTAAACTCACAACCAACACACACACATGCATGATATTCATTCTATAAATGAACTCATCCTTCAATAGCTAGATGGCATAAGGATCCTTTCCTTTATTGTCGCACACTTCACCATTACCGATGATAATAACACTCACATAATGCATTCACGTCATATGCATACCAAGTCTTGAAGATCAAAATATGGCTAAAGGAATTCTTACCCAATTCCTTTTTAGCACTTATGCACTTAACATAATTAAACCATTACCTGCATGGTTTCCATCAACACTTTTGATGTTACCTTGTCAAGTGGCTTCTTACCAAGGATTACACAATTCTTGCACCAACCTATTGATCATAAATGTGTTGTTACAACTTCTCTTCTCAATGTTGCTGGTCACTTACAATAACATCATCATCATCTTCAACCATGCCTCTATGGTATTTTGTCCTACAACCATTATCATTAACAACAACAATCATAAACCATAATAACATTCATTAGTGGCTTTATTGCATATGTAGAAACATGCTAATTTTATCAACATGCAACATCCATGCATGAACCAACATCTCTACATGTATTATGCATCATTTGTTAGCATGCCCACTAATGAAGATTCATTTCTTGTTCCCATCTCTTGCTTTTCTAGCATTCCCCTATTAGGATTTTCCTGCATATAAAATTCATAAAATGCAAATATAACAGTAAGAGAAGAGTGGAGGAATTATCCCTTTCATTTCATTATTGCAGCATGGAATTCCTCTCCCATACTGGGGTTATCCAACTCATGGATTCTATTTTTCTAAATGGTGCAAAATGAGGTTTATCCTCAATATCCACTACAATTACTAGATTATCCCATTGTATCTTTCATTGGTCATTGCATCAACTCCTAAAGCACTATGCTCTCCTTTCCATGTTGACCAAAAAACCACGTGCATTGACTTGCACACAGATATGAGGCGACTTATTTGCTTCACAACCTCTTCCCACATGGTTCTACCATGCCTGTCACTTAATTAGAACTGGAATTACTTGGAAACATCTATGATTTATTTATTAAGGCATGCATTCTGGCCCAAACAACCCAAGTGTTGCAACTGAAGCTCTCATTCCACTCTGTAACATCCCTGATCACCTCAATGGTCTTTTGAGGTGATGAGAGACTTATTGGAATGACAAAACTAATTTTTCTTTCCTCTAGTACCTTCTGATTTGCTTTGATTTGACCAATTTGATCACAGAATTGACCTTAACTTCATTCGATCAGATCTCGACTACTTAATTTATCCTAATGGCCAAATTTGATGGCCCTGATGCAATCCCAACAACCTAATATTGAGATTCGATGGTTGTTAATCATCCTGAAGTATCTACCAACTTTCCCAACCTTTTCGGTTCGATCCGACTTTTTTTTTTTTACACTAATTGTTTCGACGTCCTTAAAGTTGGGAGTCAGAAGTCGAAACATCCACACAAAATCTACCACTTTTCTTACTACCTCTGACACTCTGATATTGAGAGCCAAAAGTCAAAATGATACAATGACATCACACAATTCCACCCCGACTTACTGAATCTGATTGCCCAACATCGACAGTCAAAACTCAGAATGCATAATGGGTTTTCCAACGTGCACCCTCTGACCTCACGACTTTGACGTTTTCGATGTCTGTACAGTTGGGGGTCAGAAGTCGACACTGCAACCAAACTTCCAACAACTTGCTTCAGACATCTACATTCTGACATTGTCACATAATATTTCCAACGTCGAGAGTCGGAAGTCAGCACGTCACACGATGATCAACAAATCTGATTGAATCTAATGCAATGTTCAACGCTTGAGGTTTCTCCAACCTTCATTGGACAACGCTTAGTCAATTTTTCCATCCTTTCCCACAAATTTTGCTCTACGATTTGTTCATGGAAACTCTGGATATTTCTTTACGGTCTAGAGGTGAATTCTTTGGCTCATCCAACATACAATCGAGGATATTCAAGTGTTATCACTCCAATTCAAACACTTTTCACCAATTCTCATCAAAACAAGACTTTGACATGAATATGGCCTTTCGATTTCCTATTATGACTTCATCAAAACATAAGGACACTTGCTGAAGCCTTCAATCATCAACAACAAGTGTTTAAACACTTCATTTAATCATTTTAGACATACCTAAGAATAATAGGACACACACATCCATTCATTATGTTCTAGTCCAATGCATAGTGACATTATATCCCAATATCACAAATCCATACCTTGAATATTCCTAAGACTTAGACAAACAAAGGGAAACATAGAAAATGAGTTGTATAAGGAACTACAAAGCTAGTCTTGCACAGGTCAACCTGCTTATAATATGGCATTTCGATTTCCTATTATGACTTCATCAAAACATAAGGACACTTGCTGAAGCCTTCAATCATCAACAACAAGTGTTTAAACACTTCATTTAATCATTTTAGACAGATCTAAGAATAATAGGGCACACACATCCATTCATTATGTTCTAGTTCAATGCATAGTGACATTATATCCCAATATAACAAATCCATACCTTGAATATTCCTAAGACTTAGACAAACAAAGGGAAACAGAGAAAATGAGTTGTATAAGGAACTACAAAGCTAGTCCTACATAGGTCAACCTGCTTATACAACAAGGGACTCATTCTTCCTTTAGCCTTATTGCATACTCACATAATTTACATAACTTATGCAAAAACTATTAAGCATATAAAACTATAATACAATTGAGCTACAACACAACACCATGCATAATTTGATGTATTCATGATAGCCTAGAAGTAAGAAATTCATTCATGGAAAGCATAGAACAACAACCCATATACAGGTATAACCATGTACATAAATAACCCATATCAGGAAATGAGAAGGAAAATTAATGAACACTTCAAGTTATCATTCCATGTAATTCAACCATGAATAACCATTCATTCAACAACCAATCCATTCTAGGAATTCATACACAAAGATAACTCATACGCATGCATTAAACAACATTCTATTGCATCAACCAAGCTATAATGTTGTCCAATTCAACATAACAGTTAAACATTCATCACATAACTATTATGGACATTATCACATAATAATAATAATATTTTGAATTGTAAATAGTCTAGGCAACTAGCTATGTGGGTGCAACGTTCCACTAGACCATAGGTCTCTGCCCAGCCTATATTATTTCAACACTCAAAGACAGACCACCCCCTATATGGGATATGTTATCAACTAAGGATTCTCCTAGGATCACTCACAGTACTGCACACCAACATTGATTTGTGTTTCTTAATCCAACACACAAGAAATTATAAAAATTATTCACCAGCGAACTCAACCATAAAACTATGGAATTTTGATGGATTTATCTAGTATCAACACATTCTTCTACTCCATGCATAGTTGAGTAAGTTTCCTTTATCTGCCTCCTTAGTCCCTAAAGTGTTTACTATCCCTCAATTATTATCCTGGAAAGGTATAGAAGTTCCATACTACTGAACCGATAAATAATTTCCTCCATGACCTTCCTAGTTCACAGTAAACACACAAGGTCTTACACACTTGGGGTTACATTGGAATTCATGTAGATATATCGGCTCTCCTCCTCCCGACTACAATGGGTAGAATGGGTGATAAAATTGAATGGGGATCCTTGAATGAAGGAACAAACAAATGAATGAGTCCAATGAATTCCGCTACCCATGGTCAAGATGGATGGAACACATTCTCATGGGGTATCTTGAATTCCACGTTAAGCAATCTCTCCCATCCCTTTCTCTATCGATTTCTGAAATCGTCCCATCCTTCATTAATTGTAGGATTTTGATATCTTAGCTACGTTCTTATATCAAAGTTAATGGGTGGCAGAAAAATATCTTCTTAGGTTCTCATGGTGACATTTGGAAGCAATGGGTCACATCCCACAACCCCCTCACACCTCCCTAGTGGGTAACAGAGCCCCCACCATTCACCTTGCTCCACCATAGCCAACCTTTGGACATATTATTATTATTGTAAAAATTTACCTATTTTTACATTCTCAATGGCCTACTGGCACATCTTATATGAAACCTAGCTTACCTTCCTTCCCAAATAGGACATTCACTGATGGAGCCTTGGCCTTCAGCTCCACATTAGGAATCCATGCTAATATATTTATGTAATACTCCAATTTTTCATAAAAATATAAAAAATTTCTTGCAACAATTAATGTTTAAAATCGTCGATAAAGAGGGTAACTTAACAGCTAACAGTTAACATCCTAAATGGTCTAATCTAGAAACTAAAACAAATTCATTTATCCATTTCGATAATTGGCTTTCTTCACTAACTGCATTCAAAATTTAGTGTTGAAAGATTGGTTTAGTAAGTAAATGATCTGAAGTAGTATGAGCTGAAACAACTGTTTGTTTATTATGTACTAAAGTTTGTCTCCTGCTTAAATGAAGGAACTTTAGTTCATGCCCAAGGCTTACTTATCTCTTGAAGCTAATGCAGTGAAATGATGATTCTTGTATAGGTATTTTTACATGTATAACGTTTTGTTTTCCAGTTTCAGGATCGAAACAAATTATCTCAGCTTGCAAAAGTAAAATGCTAGCATACTTATTTAACTTAACGTTGTGTTTAAAGAAGGTATTGTCAAACTTGTTTCCTTTCCAATTCTTGAATTAGTTGAGTATTTGCAAAATGTTTTATGTTTTTATCCTATTATACGCTTAAGGATATAATGTTACCTATATAATTTATTTTCAGGCATAAGTACTTATAATTATAATCAAAGTGGCATAATTATTTAGAGGCATAATGTTTTTATCCTATTCTTAGCCTAACTATGATTATATCTTGAAAAACTTATAATTTGTCCTATTGTTGGTAAATTAGATCCTACCCCACATGCTACAATACAATATGACAATCTATAGAAAAATAATGCAAAACCTTATTTACTTTTACCAAAGTAATTACGTGAGCCATTGTATTAACGTGCACCATGATGTTAACTTAAAAAAGTATTAACCTAATGTCTAGATATGGTTATACATTTGAGAAAATGAACATAAGAATAAGCAATATAATGATATATCCAAAGGTTTAAAATTGATTTTGATAAGGTGACTAACATGTGTAATGTTTTCAATGCAGGTTCTCCCGAGGCCAAATGGGACTATAGATAAAACTCTATTGAGACCCATGCGATTTGTGTGTTAGTGGAATCCAGTTGGCTAAAATTTAGTGGTTAGGGTTTAGGTGTTGATAAAACCTACTACATAAATGTTCAAACCCTAAATTCTCACATTGTTTACCCAACCTTTCTCTGCTATGAGTATCGCCACCAGGATTATGGGCTCATGAGCCTTTGATACTAACGCTTGGCTCTGTGAGTGAATTTAACCCATTTATCAGCCAAGTTGATTCCTCTGATTGCTAGCAGTGTGGTTACTTGTGGAAAATCATTGACCATGGGGAGTTTTGGTTTCGTCGTGGCTTTTACTGTTGTTTTTCCCTTTCTCATTGAGATCCTTAGTACGTGTTTTTCCTGCACAACTCTAGTAGTGGAGTTTTTCTTTGTTGGTTCCCTTCCCATATTTTGACGCGGTTGTGTATTGGAGGTTTACAAAAGGACTCTTCACGGCCGTAAACACTAAAACTAAAACAGGTAACCCCTTTTTTTATCTATTTAATTGGGCTATCATCAATTTTTCTTTTAACTTTAAACGAACTGTAAGAAAAAAGAAATTTACTATCGTTTTAATCTTGAAATGTGTAGAGTTGAAAGAGAGGAGGTTTCGAAAAACGACTCCCAACTGAGCATGGAGAAAGGGCCAGCAAGTAGTTGTGACATGGGGACTCCAACATTGCTTGGTTGATTTGGTAAGCCTCGGCTCCATGACCTGAGGTTTCTTCTGTGGTGATGTGTGGGGTTTGGAAAGAGGTTGTCTCACAGAGTTTGGAGCTCCCTTGTCCTAGCTGCATTTTGAAAAATGCTTATTTGTAAAGGCTATGTGGCCATGACTTGTTTTATTTACAGTAATTTTTGGACAAGCCATAAGGCCATAATCTTCATTATGAAGTTCCATGAATATATATGCTAGTTTTTTTTTATTTCGCAGACTTGTATATGTTGGAGAAAATTTCTAAGCCGTATGGATTCAATGGATTACGATTGTTAAAGTTTGTTAATGGTTAGAACCATTTTGGGTTTAAATTGGTTTTCTTTCTAATATATTTTACAATCTTCAGTAATAGGTTTTGGTTTTGAGATATTTGTGTTTGGTTTACTTGGTAATTTTAATATAAAAATATTTAGGGTTTTATTATAAATGATTGTTTTGAGAAAGAAAAATATAGAGAAAAAGGAGAAGGTCTTCTTAGTCGAGAGGTTTGACATTGTGTCCTATAAACAAATAAAATAAGAACTGTATAAAAATATTTAGAGGAATTTTTATTTTATCTCTATTTAAAATTAATAGATTTTACCCTGTTGTGTAAAATTGGATAAAATATTTATGTATATATATCGGCTTTGTAAACAGTGAGGGTTTTATTTAAGGATTACGACACTTAGAATGGAAAAGACATAGGTTGTCTTTCTTTGACAGAATTTCTTAGTTAGGGTTTAGACCTAAGAAAATTTATAGAAAATTTATTGTTATTTATGTTCTGCATTGTTTTTCTTATTGTTAATATTAATTATTTGGCAGTTGTTGTTTTATATTACAAAGTTACTGCAACTACGTATTTGTTATTTATAAAACCTATATTATTATTACAATTTCATTATATTGTTTATAATAATCTAAGTTGTTCCTATTTATGTTATTTTTCTCTTTCTGTAATAGTTAATAATTATATGTATTTATATTAGTTTTAAGCCTTAAGACAAATGTGTTTACTATGCTAAAAGGAATATAGTTACACAAACTGTGTAGTGATTTTTATAAACATTCTTTTGTAGTAGTTTATATTTATAATTTTTACAGATGTATTTTAGTTAATGAAAACTTCTGAAAATAGAGGAATTTTTCTGCTAAACATTCATATAAATATTTAAGAGTAGAAATTAAATAAGCATATTCCTACATTTCTTGATTTGATTTAACCATCATACTTAATTTCACCTACTATACTAGAGTACTACCTTCTTGAAGGTGTGGAAAAATATAGTGAGGTATATTTATCCATCTGTAAATTTAAACTAACCCTAAATCATTTATTCTAATACATATTTAATCCAAAATTTATCTATCTTTGAACAGTAAAAGATTTATCTAACTGATTTTAATAACCAAATGAAGCAGAAATATAAATATATGAATTCCTAAATTCATACATTCCCATTCCTATGCTTGCATAGAGGAAATCAAAATAATATTTAGAACCTGGTAGTATAGCAGAGGAGACAACAAGCTAAGGAGCCCGTTCCTCCCAACCAACTCCTGAAGACAGCTGAGCTGCAAATCTTAGGACCCTCGAGGCTCTCTACTAGTCGACCTGGTTGAAAGAACTGGGTGAGAGAATAGGTTTAGAAACCCCTACAACTCCACAGGGTAATCAACAGTAATATTTTTTCCTATAGCAGTAAGAACTCAACTCAAAAATATACACTAGTTCAGTAAATCAACACTTTCCACTCAAACACTTCTACCTGTCCCCTCCATCGAATTTCTTGTGCACCAATTTCACTCAAAAATTTCACAAGTAAAGAAAAATGTGCAGCACCAGCTCAATTCAATGGGTAGTTTTATCAGCATGCCTAGGTCTTTTGGGTCAGTTTTCATTTAATGAGCCACTTGCTCTTGTTCCACTTTCTTGGGGAACATGACCACAAAAAATAGGGAATTTTCCTCCTGCAACAACTAGAATTAGTTTGGGAATGTTGCCAAGTGACAATATGCTCCCAACCCAGCCTATTCCACCAAGTGGCTAGTAAACACTCATTTAACAACTTCCTTAAGCTATTGTCTCATCTTTTATTTATTAATTAATAAAATTTTCAGCAATTAAATACAACTATCCTTGACCCCACTTGGTCAATAATTACAAACTTTATAATAAAATTAAAACATAATGTCTCCTAAAAATAAAATGTTTTTGCAATTTGGGGTATGTGACATACATACCCCCTTAAATGTAACATCATCATCGATGTTATTTTATTCATCGTCCTTGGAGTTTACTTGGAATAAAATTGGATATGTTTCCCGCATATGACTCCCCAATTCCTAGGTGGCTTCTTCTGGACTAAGGTGCTTCCATTACACCTTCACTTGTCCAATGGTGCAATTCCGAAGCAAGATCTCCCTCCTGTCGAGGATACAATCCGATTCCACCAAAAAATATCCTTCGGGTTTCACCTGCACATCATTCCAAGTTATAACATGAGTAGCATCATGTACATATCTTTTTAAAACAGAGATATGAAATACATTATGAACTTTTAAATTTGGTGGTAAAGCCAGTTGATATGCCACCTGTCCCATTCTGGACAGTATTTCAAATGGCCCACAATATTATCTTGTAATTTCTGATAATTTTCATCCAATTTTACTCCTTCCTCTAGCTGTTCCTCTAAATCTATTTTATAAGTGCTGATTGGTGCAACAAAGTTCAGTCTTGAATTTCTACTTAGAGCATCAGCGACTTTATTTTCTTTTCCCTTAATATGTTGGACCTCGAAATCGTACTCTTTAAGGAAAGCTATCCACCTAGCTTGCCTTGCGTTTAAATTTGGTTGATCCAACAAATATTTTAAACCCTTATTATCTATCATTTACATAAATTTTCTTTCGATTAAGTGATGGCCCCACATATTCAAAGCATGTATAACAACAACCAACTCTAAATCATAAGTAGCGTAGTTTTTCTCATGAATTTTAAGCTTCCTAGACCCGTATGCAATTACATGTCCTTCTTGAGTTAAGACCCCACCTAGACCATTGTTGCATGCATTAGTGCATACGACAAAGTCCTTATTGGGATCAACAATTCTTAAGATTGATGCAGTAGTTAATAATGTTTTTAATTTCTTAAAACTTTCTTCACACTTTTGATTCCACTCGAATTTCATTCCTTTCTTCTGTAAAGAAGTTATGGGATTTGTGATTCTTGAGAATCCCTCAATGAATCTTCAATAGTAACCGGTAATCCCCATGAATGATCGCACGTCAGTCACATCCTTTGGAACCAACCATTTTTCAATTGCTTTTATCTTTTCTGGATCAATTAAGATCCCCTCTTTAGTTATTACATGGCCCAAGTATTGTATTTTATCTTTAAAGAAATTGCACTTACTAAATTTAGCATAAATCTCATGCTCTCTTAACTCTTGTAAAATAATTTTTAAGTGCTCCTCATGTTCTTCTTTAGACTTAGAATAAATTAGAATGTCATCAATGTAAACCACTACAAATTTATCGAGATACTTATGAAATACATTATTCATTAAACAAACTCATAGTGACCATATCTGGTCCTAAAAGTTGTCTTAAAAATTTCTTCATCTTTGATCCGGACTTGGTGATAACCAAATCATAAATCAATATTTGAAAATACAGTTGCTCTGTGCAGCTGATCAAATAGATCATCTGTTTCAGGCAACATGTATCTATTTTTAATGGTAATTTTATTACGTTGACGGTAGTCAATGCATAAGCGTAGAGTATCGTCCTTCTTTTTAACGAAAAATAATAGGTGCTCCCCAGGGAGACACGCTTGGTCTTATATACTTTTTATCAATAAGTTCCTTTAACTGTGATTTTAATTTATTTAGTTCCAATATATTCATATGATAAGGATATTTTGAGTTGGGCACTGTACCAGGTACCAAATCAATAGTGAAATCTAATTCCCTTTTCGGAGGCAGTCCCAGAATTTCTTCCGGAAATACATCTGAATACTCCCTTAGGATTGGAATATCTTCCATTTTTAGCTTATCTTCATTATTAATATGTTATTAGTCAGTTACACTTACAACAAAGGCTTTACAACCCTTTTGAACAGCTCTCTTTAATTGCAAGGAAGAGATTTTCCTGATAGTTGTTTTCCTAAGAATTCCTGTAACGGTCATTGTTTCTCCTTCATTATTTACGCATGTAAAAGTTTTATCAAAATAGTTCAAAACTACTCTATGTTGTTCTAACAAGTCCATACCAATTAAAAAGTCATAAGAGCCTAACCGAAGTACATTTAGCTTCACAAAAGTTTCAAACTGATTCATAAACACAATGTAGTCTTTTACAAAACTAATCACTTTTCTTTTTTCTCCTGTAGCTAGTTGAAGTAGCCATGACTTTGCAAAATTGTCTACTGATAAATTTCATTTTTCTACAAAATTAGGAGAAACATAACTCAAGCTATCCCATGGGTCAATTAAGATAGAAATGGGTGTTTGATTTAGCTTACCTTCTACTTCCACCATGGAAGTTTGATAATCATCATGCCTATTTTCTAGTGCCACGTTGATCTTGGGCATCGCCCTTGCTAAGTCATCGAAAGTCATCTCCTCTTGCACTATATGAATGTTGTTGACAATCTTCTTTCTATTAGGGCATACTGATGCATAATTAGGTCCATTATGATCCCAACACTTTATTGGTTCTTTACGTTCATTATTCTTAACATAGTTACTGTGATTATTAGCAGGTTCTTTATTTCTAGGGCTATTAGGGTTTGAATGTGAGTTACCTTTATTTCCTTGGAAATTATTATTAGGAAAGTTATGTGTGTTGTTATTCATAAAATTGAGGCTAGATATGAAACCCTTCTTATTATGTTCAAAATTATTAAACCTCTTAGCCTTCCAGTTTGGCATGCTTTCTCTTTTTCAGTTATGCTCATAGCAAAAATTTTCCTTTCGCATAGCATCCTCAATGGTTTTTGGATTATCGTATTCAATTCTATCTTTAATGTGAAAAGGTAAACAACTTACAAATTGTTGTACCTTAGGCTTCTCATCCACAATGTAAGGCACATAACGTAATAAACTTAACAATTTACTGTTTAATTCCTTCATGTTCATAGTTCCCAACTTCAATTCATAGAATTATTTAGCTCGCTCTTCATAATACTGTTCAGACAGAAACTTATTTTTAAATTATTTTTTAAAGGTAATCCAGCTAATGTTCTTTTCCTTAATACATTTTACTCGTTTTAAATCCTGCCACTAGATATCTGCCTTTCCAGTTAAGTTATTCTTGCTTTTAGCTAGTTGGAGTAATTATAGATTTGGAAATACTTCTTCATTCCAGATAGCCATGCTTCGACTTCCTCTCCTTTCTTAGTTTCACCATTGAAAGTTGGTGGTTTTATCTTCTTAAATTCTCCCGAAATTTCTTCATAAGGCTTAGATTTTCTTTTTCTGGAATGGTAATTATCCTCAATGCTATCACTAGAGTATCAGATGATTCTTCCTATGTGTGTCACCATAAATTTTAGAGGACGAAGTACTTTCAATTTAGATTGTTTGGAAATTTTACTTTTATGTTGGTAGGACATATTTTCGGATCCTATCTTTTTATCTTTCCCTTCACTCTAAAATTTTTCCATCAGTATCTGGTTCATCTCCTCTTGAGCTCTTAGAATTCTTTCATTCTCTTTTTTAACTGTTTCCATTTCAGTTCTTAATTCTTTAACAGTTAGTAATAATTATGAATAATTGTTAGTTATTTCTTCCTTAACCGATTCTCTTCTAGAATTGCTTTGTTCATTTAACGATGACCCTTCATCTGTATATTCTCGTAATAACATTTCAAAAAGAAAAATAATAATCAGTATCTATGCATTTTATTTATTATTTGTCTATGCAGGTTTAGCCGCATTGAGGCCTAGTGTCTGAACATGTGCTCTCATATCATATGTAATACTCCCAATTTTCATAAACAATTTAAAATTTTCTTACGACAATTAATGTTTAAAATCATCGATAAAGAGGGTAACTTAACTTCTAATAGTTAAGATCCTAAAGGGTCTAATCTAGAAACTAAAACAAATTCATTTCTCCATTTTGATAATTGGAATTCTTCACTAACTGCATTCAAAATTTAGTGTTGAAAGATTGGTTTAGTAAGTAAATGATCTAAAGTGGTATGAGCTGAAAACAACTGTTTGTTTATTATGTACTGAAGTTTGTCTCTTGCTTAAATGAAGGAACTTTAGTTCATACCTTAGGCTTACTTACCTCTTGAAGCTAATGCAATGAAATGATGATTCTTGTATAGGTGTCACATGCCCCAATTTGCAAAAACAATTTAATGTTATTTGAGGAACATTGTGTTAAATTTTATGCTAAGTTTGTAGTTGATGACCCAGTTGGGTCAAGAATATTTAATGTAATTCAGAATGTTTTATTTATAAATAAATAAATGATGAGAGAACAGCTTACGGAAGCTGTTAAAAGAGTGTTTACTGGTTAATTGGTGGAGGAGACTTGGTGGAGAGTAAACTGACAAGTGGCAGCATCCTCAAACCACTTCCAATTGTTGCAGGTGGCAAAATTCCTATATTTGTGGTCATGATTCCCCAATAAAGTGGAATCAGAGCAGGTGGCACATTAAATGAAAACTAACCCAGAAGACCTAGGCATCTCTATAAAATTTCCCATTGAAAACAGCTGAGGCTGCTCATTCTAGAGGTGATCATTCAGGGTGAATGAATTTACTCAAGAGAAATTCAATGGAGGGGATTACTGAAGTGATTTTGAGGGGTTAACTGCTGAAACTGAAGTTGTTGTAGCTTCTGGGCTGAAGTTCATACTGTTGTGAGTAGATTTTAATTACTGAGTTAATTGGACCAGTCAAGTGATAGAGGTCTTAAAGTTGTATTCTCCACCTAGTTCTCTGCCAAGAAGACCAGGAACAAGCTCGCGGGTCCTGAGAAAGCGTCGTCTGAGCACCCTCTAGGAGTTTGGTTGGGAGGAACAACCACCTTAAGCTGTTTTCGTCTTGTCATTAACGGGTTCTATTTGTCTTTATGTTATTTTTTTATTGTCTTCAATAAAATGTTTATTAGTTTCTAACTATAGGCATGTTAGTATTTTAGGGTTTATAAAGGAAAGAATAACTGTGTAATGTTAGACTTGGTAAAATTACAGATTATGTTAGAAATAGAAATGAATATGTAAAATGTGAAACAGATAGAATTAGAATTCCCAAAACTGTATTTTTCCACACCTGATTCAGGTAGTACTCTAGTACAGCTAGGTGTTTAGGTGAATGAGATGATTCTTTTACTTGAATGAGAACCGTAAGTAGATTTTACTTCATTTTCTTATGATTGCTACTATAAAGAAGTATTAAATATTGTCTATATTTATTTACTTCAGCTAAACTAAAATATAGGTATGTAAAAAAATAGTAATAATATTATTATAGAAATAATTCTAGTATTAGTATTCTGATAAAATATAGAGATTATGGTTTAACAATTAAACATAAATAAAGTAAGTAGGCTAACATCTAAAAACCAAGTAAAAAGAATTTGTAGAATTTTTTTTATAACATTGAATTATAGACACTGTGTGTCTCTATCTAAGATAGAAGGATTCTACTAAATCTATTTAAAACCACAGAAGTCTCTACAGTAATATACCACTTAAAATCTAAAAGATAAATATTTCCTTTTTACTAGTATGAACATGAAAACCCTAATTATTTCTTAACTCAGAATTAAAACAAACTGTAAAAATCATTAAGGAAATTATTAAATAAATAGAGCTAGTATCAAACTATTATCTGTAAGTAATGCTATTATCTATTATCTATTATTGAACATAGTTAAAATTTACTAAGTACAATAAGGCTATTATTGAACTGTAGGTTTTATATAATAATTAACCCTTTAAAATCCAAATCTAGAATTAAATATCATCCTTAAAAACACAGTAATCTTCCCATAAACTGTGCATTGAAAATCATTATAATATAGGGTAATAACGAAAATATTACATATACAAATTATTGATAAAAATAATCCAATCTTAATTAAACCATTTGCAAATACATAATCCTTTATTAAGGAGTGGCTCATAGCCTTTAGATTCATGGGGTTGAAGCTCAGGGTGGCTATTAAAACCAAAATACACAAAATCTTTTATTTTAAACAGTAACAAAATATTTTACTAATAGGAGAACTAAATCCATCTCACATTACAACCCGACTGTTTCACTATCTTCCTTTACTAAAATTTACTATAAAAATTGAAGTAAACTAGACAAAGGTCAACAAGCCTCTCTAATTTCAAAGCTAGGCTCTTTTTCAAATAAAAACGAAAGTATTTACATTGCTCAGGCCATAAGGCTAAAAACATCTTATAAAAACCATTTTACATCACGGCTTCAGGAGCTTGAAGTTACCCTGCATGAAGTACCCATAAGGGTTTCTAAATAAAAACATTGACATACAATAAATAGACTTAAAACCATAACTAACAGATAACCGAGGCCATGCATTCACCCACAGGAACCACTTCCAACAACCATAACCTCATGCAGGAAGAACTCTCGATGGGACTGGGCTTACCAATTGGAAGCCCATGAAAAGACTGAAGTATGAGCTCATTTTACACCCACGGTATTGAAGCTGGTAGTAGGAACCTGCAAGTTCCAAACCAAAACTTTATTAAATACTGGTTTGCATAAAATGGTTAAAACCCTCATAAGGATAATTGAATGAAAAATAAAAACTGAGATAGAGAAGTTTTACCTATTAACCAAATTCGAAACTAAGAAGAGATGGCCACACCAGGTCACTATGGCACCGAACCAAAAGGCAAGAAAACTTGAAGTCACCCCTGCGAAGGAGAAGTCAAGAAAACTGACTCAAGTTTACAATGCAGAAGCTTTGTGTGAGTAGTGCAGGAGTAAGAGAAGTACAGACTTCAGCCACAATGAGAAACCAACAACCACACTCGTGATATATTCTTCAACACACAGGAGAACCCAAACAATAAACAACATTAACCAGCAGTCACAATATAGCATTTGCAAGCTAAATTCCCAATGATAAAGGTGGTTACAGGCCTCTCATGGCCGCGAGCTCATAGCTCGGCCAACAAGGAGGAGAAACCTCGGCATGAAAGTGCAAAGGAGTAGGGTTTGCAACGTTATAAGTCAACCAACGAATGGATGAAATCCTATCCACGTGCCCTTCCAAAAAGCTCAACAAGTGTGGGTCTAAACCTTAAGTCAGCGCTGCACAAAACATTTTAAATCTATCATTGCATATAACCATATGTCCTATGATTGCTAATGATAAGCGACATGCCAACGAATTATAATATGCCATGGGAATCAACATAGTATAGGTTTAAAGCTATATAAGTTTTGCTTGCCATCATTTTGACTTCATCTTAGTAGTTGTTTGATAGGTAATACTACCTTAAGTTATAAGTTAACACATTTGTTATAACCTAAAATACTATGGTATTATAGTTATAATTTGAATACTATGGACACAACTTGGTTACTATTTTATCCAAGAAGAATCCATGCTTGCAAATAAGACAAATAAGTATGGAATAGTTATGACATAAGCTTATGACTATAGTAAAATGGAACATTAGAGGAAATTTCAACTCAAAATGGGCCTCCTAAAATGAACTAATAAAATAATAGTTAAAATAATAAAATAATATTTATTAATTTTGGAGGAAGAAAAGAAAAAAACTACTTTTTTGTTTGTATTTTTGACATATCTCCCTGTGTTTTTACTCAAATTTCGATCGGGAGAGCTCGATGGATGCGGAATTAAATTCCACATCCAACGAGTACCCACTTGGAATACTTTTGACAGACCTTGCTACCCCAAAAACAAGAAATACCTGAAAAAATGGAATGATGACATCATCATTCCATTTTTTCAAGTATTTCTTGTTTTTGGGGTGGCAGGGTCCATCAAAAGTATACCGAGTGGATACTCGTTGGATGCGGAATTTAATTCCGCATCCAACGAGCTCTCCTGATTGAAATTTGAGTAAAAACACAGGGAAATATGTCAAAAATACAAACAAAAAAAGTAGTTTTTTTTATGATACCTATCCCCAAATTTATATTTAAAAAGTGTTTAAGACCTATACGGTATTTCAAATTTAAAGCAATTTCATTGGCTAACACATGATGACATGGAATTTGAATAAAAGTTAAAAGGCCCATTTTCAGTTGAAATTTCCTCTAATGAAGCCTTAAACTTCTCAAAACAAAATCTTTATGATGTTAATTGAAGGAGTCTTCAAGAAACTGAGGACTAACATTAATGGAGAATTTCTCATAAAGAGTCTAGTAACTCATTGTTAACTTTATAATTGAAAAACATAGGAACATGTTCAAGCTTTAAGAAAAGGACACCTTGAGTATTGAAGTGAGAATAGCCGCGAGATCACTAAGAAGTTGAAGTAAAATTTAACCAAAACCATGAGCTCTATGCTCTCTTTGGCAATCTATAAATAACCAGTACTGTAAACACAAGAAAACTAACCATGTACTATAGACTTTTGGAAGATAATCATCATATGACTGAAGGAACTTTGGTAATTACTTGCTCTTGTATTTTAAACCATTGTTTATGTTTTTTATGGAAAGTAAATATGGTGTTAGTTATAAATACATTCATAGATTCATAACAACAAAAGAGAATTCAAATTACCTCCTCGAAGACAAGCAGCTTATTTAACCTTTTCTTATACTAGCATCTTAACATGCTAGGAAAGTACTTTTATCGACATAATTTAAAATAAACACCTACAGGATCTTACGCTTACCTGCTAAACCTATAAGAACTAGCAGTCCATTTGAGTTAGCAGAATGCTAAGTAAGCCCCGATCTCAAACAAGATTTCTTACCTACTTGAGAAAAGTAAATCATCAGTATATCTAGTAGCAACTAAATGCAAATCCTTTTTCTAACGATGATGAAATTAAATTTGTTAAGTCATTAATAGAATTAACACACGTGTTTAAGATTACATCCTTAGTTCACAGGTTCTTTTATTGAAACAAACCCTTGACCTTTCATAAACTGTTTCATTTTCCGCTTACCGTTAGCAGTTACTTAGCTTCGACTTTAGACATTTTATGTCACTTTAAAAAAAATTAATTTTTACGAAATTTTGGGTTATTACATGTGGTATCAGAGCACAAGGTTCAAACACTAGGCCTTAATGAAGCTTAACATGTTTATATAGAATAGTAAATTTAAATAATTATGATGATGTTGTTTTCTTTGAATGATACACACAGAGAAATTTGTTTCTGAAGTTCATGACAGGTATGGAAAGATTGGAAGAATATGTAGATGAGGAATCTCCTTATATTGAACAAGATAATCTACAAAAAGTACCTATACAAGAAGATATAACCAATAATTCTTCTGAACTACTACAAACAGTTAAAGAATTAAAATCAGAGATGGAATCGGTTAATAAAGAAAATGAGAGGATTCCGAGAGCTCAAGAGCAGCTGAATCAGATCTTAATAGAAAGATTTCATACTAAGGAAAAGGGTAAAAGAGCTGATTCTAAAGATATAGGTTATCAGAATAAGTATAAAAAGACTAAACAAGTTAAAAATGAAAGTAGCTCATCCTCTGACATATATGGTGATAAAAACAACTCTCATTATACTAGTGACAGTAGTCACGGATAACCACCATACTAGGAAAAGAAAATATAAACCTTATGAAGAAATCTCTGGGGAGTTCAAGAAGATCAAGCCACCAACATTTAATGGAGAAATTGAAAAGGGGGAAGAAGCGGAATCCTGGCTATCCGGGATGAAGAAGTACTTCCAGATTTATAACTATTCTAATCAACTGAAGGCTAGGATGGCTATTTATAATCTTACAGGAAAAGCTAATATATGGTGGCAGGACTTAAAAAGAGTAAAAGGTATAAGAGAGAAAAACATAAATTGGAGCACATTCAGGAAATACTTTAAAAATAAATTTTTATCTGAACAATACTATGAGGAAAGGGCTAAGGAATTCTATGAGTTAAAACTGTGTACAATGAATATGAAAGAAGTGAATAGTAAGTTTCTAAGTTTGCTCAGGTATATGCCATATATTGTGGACAAGAAACCTAAGGTACAATGGTTTCTCAGCTGTTTACCTTATCATATAAAGGATAGGATTGAGTATGACAATCCGAAAACTCTAGAAGAAGCCATGGAAAAAGTGAATTTCTATTATGAATAGAATCATAAAAAGTAGAGTATGGCCAAATGGAAGGCCAAAAGGAATAATAACTTTGATCAAAAGAAGAAAGAGTTTGTACCTAATCGAAATTCTAAAAATAATAACACCAGAAATTTTCCTAATAATAATTTCCATGGGAATAAAATTAATTCACAGACCAATCAGAATAATCAAAAGAATAAAGAGTTTGCTAACAATCACAGTAACTACACAAAGAAATTTGAACGAAAAGAACCCATAAAGTGTTGGAAATGCAATGTTATGCATTATGCATCAGTTTGTCCTAATCGGAAGAAGACTATCAGCAACATCCACACAATACGGGAGGAGATGACTATTAGTGATCTAGCGAGGACAATGCCCAGGATCAATGCAACATTAGAGCATCAGAAAGTAGACTATCAAACTTCCATGGTGGAAGTGGAAGGTAAGATAAATCAAATACCTATATCTATTTTAATTGATCCAAGAGCTAGTTTAAGATATATTTCTCCTAATTTGGTAGAAAGGTGTAAACATCCAGTTGAAAAGTTTGCAAGTTCTTCGTTAGTTCAGTTAGCTACTGGTGCATAGAGAAAGGTAATTAGCTTTGTAAATAATTGTGCAGTAACTATGGATCAGTTTGAAACTTTTGTTAAGCTCAATGTACTACCTTTAGGTTTATATGATATATTAATTGGTATGGATTGGTTAGAGCAGCATAGGGCAGTCTTGAATTGCTTCAATAAAAGCTTTACTTTCATAAATAACGATGGAAAATTAATAAGTGTAAAGGGAATCCATAGGAAAACAACCGTAAGGCATATCTCTGCTCTGCAGCTTAAGAGAGCTATTAAGAAAGGTTGTAAGGCTTATGCAGTAACAGTAACCAATGAAGAAAACCTTAACAATGTAGATAAATTAAAATTGGAAGATATACCGATTCTAAAGGAATATGCAGATGTATTTTCTGAATAAATTTTGGGATTGCCTCCGAAATGGGAATTAGATTTTACTTTTGAGCTGGTACCTGGTGCAGTGCCCATCTTAAAATCCCCTATCGGATGAATATACTCGAACTAAATGAACTTAAGTCATAGTTAAAAGAACTTATTGATAAGAATTACATTAGACCCAGTGTGTCTCCTTGGGGGGCACCTGTCATCTTTGTTAATAAAAATGATGGAACTCTATGACTATGCATAGATTACCGCCAATTAAATAAGATGACTATCAAGAACAGATACATGTTACCTCGCATAGATGATCTATTTGATCAACTACATGGAGCCACAGTGTTTTCAAAAATTGACTTACGGTCTGGATATCACCAAGTTAGAATTAAAGATGAAGACATCTTTAAAACAACTTTTAGAACTCGATATGGACATTACGAGTTTGTTGTTATGCCTTTCGGGCTTACTAACGCTCCAGTTGTTTTTATGTGTCTAATGAATAATGTAATGCACAAATATCTGGATAAATTTGTGGTCGTATTTATCGACGACATATTAATTTATTCGAAATCTGAAGAATAACATAAATAACACTTAAAAATTGTCTTGCAAGAGTTACGAGAGCATCAACGTTTTGTGAAATTTAGTAAATGCAACTTCTTTAAAGATAAAATCCAGTACTTAGGTCATGTGGTGACTAAAGAAGGAATTTCGGTGGATTCTGAAAAGATAAAGGCAATCGAAGATTGGCTAGTCCCAAAAGACGTAACTGATGTTTGATCATTCATGGGGATTACCAGTTATTACCGAATGTTCATCGAAGGGTTTTTGAGAATTGCAAATCCGATAACCTATTTGCAGAAAAATGGGAAGAAATTTGATTGGAATCAGAAGTACGAAGACAATTTTAAAAAGTTAAAAACTTTATTAACCAGCACACCAATTTTAAGAATTGTTGACCCTAATAAAGATTTTATAGTATGTACTGACGTCTGCAATGACTGTTTAGGTGGAGTATTGACTGAGGAAGGATATTTCATTGCTTATGAGTCTAGGAAATTGAAGATTCATGAAAAAAATTATGTGACCTATGACTTAGAATTAGTTGCTGTCATACATGCTTTAAATATGTGGCATCATCATTTAATTGGAAGGAAGTTTATATTAATGATGGATAATAAAGGATTGAAATATCTGTTAGATCAACCTAACCTGAATGCTAGGCAAGCTAGGTGGCTAGCTTTTCTAAGTGAATACGATTTTGAAATTCAACACATCAAAGGAAAGGAGAATAAAGTTGTTGATGCATTAAGTAGAAATGCAAAGCTGAATTTTACAGCAACTATCAGCACTTATACAACAGATTTGGAAGAACAGCTTAAAGCGAGAATAGAACAAGATGAAAATTACCTAAAGTTACAAGCAAAAGCAAAAGAAAATCTAATAGAAATTCTAAGTACAGGGTACGGTTTGAATGAAAAAGGATTATTACTATATAAATACAGATTATATGTACCTAATGTACCTAATATTAAGTTATTAATTTTAGACAAAATTCATAAAACTCCTTATTCAGGGCATCTAGGTTATCAAAAAACTATAACCATGCTAAGAAAAGATTATTTCTGGCCAAACATGAAGACCGAACTAGCAGAATATATTTCTAGATGCTTTGAATGTCAGCAAGTAAAAACTGAACATCAACGTCCAACTGGGATACTTCAGCCTTTTCCTATCCCTAGCTAAAAATGGGAGATAATTAGCCTTTATTTTGTTACTTGACTGACTAAAAATCATAACTTAAAAGACTCCATAATGATAGTGGTTGACAAATTGAGTAAAGCAACCCATTTTATACCTGTAAAAAGTACTTATAAAGCTAGAAATATTGCTGATATTTTCTTAAAACAATTTTTTCAGTTGCATGGAATACTAAAGTTCATAATTTCAGACCAAGCCCCTAAATTTACAAGTAATTTTTTGAGGTACTTGTTTAAATGATTAAATACCATGTTAAATTTTAGCACCTCTTTCCATCCTCAAACTGATTGACAAACTAAAAGAGTAAATCAGGTACTGGAAGATCTACTTAGAATGTACGTAAAGGAGCAGCCACGCAAATGGGAAGATTATTTACACCTGGTAGAATTTGCTTACAATAATCATTTTCAAGCTTCAACTAGGTATAGTCCTTTCGAAATTCTATATGGAAGGAAATGCAATACTCCCATCTCTTGGAGTGATCCAGTGGACAGGTTAGTATTAGGACCTGAATTATTGAAAGAACTGGAATTAATTGTAAAACAAGTACAAAGTAATCTAAAAATTGTGCAAGATCGACAGAAAATTCAAGCAGACCTTAAACGAACTCCAAAAGAGTTCCAGGTAGACATGGCATGTTTTCATTAACGTGAGACCCAAACAGAGTTCTCTGAGGTTGGGTAGCTATGCCAAACTAGCACCTTGATATTGGTCCTTTTGAAATACTATCCAGGATCGAACATGTATCCTATCAGTTAGCTTTACCACCAAATTTAAGAGTTCACAATGTTTTTCACATTTCTGTATTAAAAAAATATGTACATGATGCTACTCACGTTATTAATTGGAATTATGTGCAGGTGGAACCTGAAGGATATTTTCTAGTGGAACCAGATTGTATCCTCGAGTGGAGGGAGATCTCACTTTAGAACCGCACCATTGGTCAAGTGAAGGTACAATGGAAGCACCTTAGTCCAGAGGAAGCCACCTGGGAATTGGAAAGTCATATGTAGGATGCATATCCAATTCTATTTCAGGGGAACTCTAAGGATGAGGAATAAATAACATCGAGGACGATGTTATAATTTAAGGGGGTGTGTTTGTCAATGCCCCAATTTGCAAAAACAGTTTAATGTTATTTAAGGAACATTGTGTTAAATTTTATGCTAAGTTTGTAATTGATGACCCAGTGGGGTCAAGAATATTTAATGTAATTCAGAATATTTTATTTATAAATAAATAAATGATGAGACAATAGCTTAGGGAAGCTCTTAAAAGAGTGTTTACTGATTAGTTGGTGGAGGAGACTGAGTGGAGAGTAAACTGACAAGTGGCAGCATCCTCAAACCACTTTCAACTGTTGCAGGTGGAAACTTCCCTATATTTGTGGTCATGATTCCCCAAGAAAATGGAATCAAAGCAGGTGACTCATTAAATGAAAACTGACCCAGAAGACCTAGGCATCTCTATAAAATTTCCCATTGAAGACAACTGAGGCTGCTCATTCTAGAGGTGATCATTCAGGGTGAATGAATTTACTCAAGAGAAATTCAATGGAGGGGATTACTGAAGTGAGTTTGAGGGGTTAACTACTAAGATTGAACTTATTGCAGCTTCTAGGATGAAGTTCATACTATTGTGAGTAGATTTTAATTACTGAGGTAATTGGACCAGTCAGGTGACAAAGGTATTAAAGTTGTATTCTCCACCCAGTTCTTTGCCAAGAATACCAGGAACAAGCTCGAGGGTCCTGAGGAAGCATTGTCTGAGCGCTCTCCAAGAGTTTGGTTGGGAGGAACAACCTCCTTAAGTTGTTGTCGTCTTGTCATTAACAGGTTCTATTTGTCTTTATGTTATTTGTTTACTATCTTCAGTAAAATGTTTATTAGTTTCTAACTACAGGCATGTTAGTATTTTATGGGTTATGAAGGAAAGAATAACAGTGTAATGTTAGACTTGGTAAAATTACAGATTATCTTAGAAATAGAAATGAATATGTAAAATGTGAAACAGATAGAATTAGAATTTCCAAAACTGTATTTTTCCACACCTAATTTAGGTAGTACTCTAGTACAGCTGGGTGTTTAGGTGAATGAGATTATTCTTTTACTTGAATGAGAACTGTAACTAGATTTTACTTCATTTGCTTATGGTTGCTACTGTAAAGAAGTATTAAATTTTGTCTGTATTTATTTACTTCAGCTAAACTAAAAGATAGGTATGTAAAATAATAGTAATAATATTAATATAGAAATAATTCTAGTATTAGTGTAATCATAAAATATAGATATTATGGTTTAACAATTAAATGTAAGTAAAGTAAGTAGGCTAACATCTAAAAACCGGGTAAAAAGAATTTTTAGAAACATTTTTATAACATTGAATTCTAGACAGTGTGTGTCTCTGTCTAAGATAGAAGGATTCTACTAAATCTATTTAAAACCACAGAAGTCTCTACAGTAATATACCACTTAAAATTTGAAAGATAAATATTTCTTATTTACTAGTATGAACATGAAAACCCTAATTATTTATTAACTGAAAATTAAAACAAATTGCAAAAATCATTAAGGAAATTATTAAATAAATAGAGCTAGTATCAAACTATTATCTGTAAGTAATGCTATTATCTATTATCGAACATAGTTAAAATTTACTAAGTACAATAAGGCTATTATTGAACTGTAGGGTTTATATAATAATTAACCCTTCAAAAGCCAAATCCAGAATTAAATATCATCCTTAAAAACACAGTAATCTTCCCATAAAATGTGCATTGAAAATAATTATAATACAGGGTAATAATCAAAATATTACATATACAAATTATTGATAAAAATAATCCAATATTAATTAAACCATTTGAAAATACAGAATCCTTTATTAAGGAGTGGCTTATAGCCTTTAGAGTCATAGGGTCGCAGCTCAGGCCGACTATTAAAACCAAAATACACAAAATATTTTATTTTAAACAGTAACAAAATATTTTACTGACAGGAGAACTAAATCCAGCTCACATTACAACCCGACTATTTCAAAGTATTCCTTTACTAAAATTTACCGTAAAAACTGAAGTAAACTAGACAGAGGTCGACAAGCCTCTATAATTTCAGAGCTAAGATCTTTTTCAAATAAAAACAAAAGCATTTACATTTCTCAGGCCATAAGGCTAAAAACATCTTATAAAAACCATTTTACATCACGGCTTCAGGAGCCTGCTTTACCCTGCATGAAGTACCCATAAGGGTTTCTAAATAAAAACATTGACATATAATAAACAAGCTTAAAACCATAACTAACAGAGAACCAAGGCCGTGCATTCACCCGCATGAACCACTTCCAACAACCATAACCTCATGCAGGAAGAACCCTCGATGGGACCGGGGCTTACCAATCGGAAGCCCATGAAAAGACTAAAGTATCAAATCATTTTCCACCCATAGTATTGGAGCCGGTAGCAGGAACCTGCAAGTTCCAAACCAAAACTTTATTAAATACTGGTTTGCATAAAATGGTTAAAACCCTCGTAAGGATAATCGAATGAAAAATAAAAACCGATATAGGGAAGTTTTATTTGTTAACCAGAGTTGAAACTGAGAAGACATGGCCACACTAGGTCACAATGGCACCGAACTGAAAGGAAAAAAACCTTGAAGTCACCCCTGCAAAGGAGAAGGCAAGAAAATCGACTCAAGTTTACAATGTAGAAGCTTTGTGTGAGCAGTGCAGGAGTAAGACAAGTACAGACTTCAGCCACAATGAGAAACCAACAACCACACTCGTGATGTATTCTTCAACACACAGGAGAATCCAAACCATAAAACAACGTGACCTAGCAGTCATAATACATCATTTGCAGGTGAAATGCCCAATGATAAAGGTCCACAAGCCTCTCATGGCCGTGAGCTAATAGCTTGGCCAGCAAGGAGGAGAACCCTCAGTCTAAAAGTGCAAAGGAGTAGTGTTTGCAACGTTATAAGTCAACCAACAAATGGATGAAATCCTATCCACGTGCCCTTCCAAAAATCTCAACAAGTGTGGGTCGAAACCTTAAGTCAGCACTGCACAAAACATTTTAAATCTATCATTGCATATAACCATATGTCCTATGATTGCTAATGATAAGCAACATGCCAACGAATTATAATATGCCATGGGAATCAAAATAGTATAGGTTTAAAGCTATATAAGTTTTGCTTGCCATCATTTTGACTTCATCTTAGTAGTTGTTTGATAGGTAATACTACCTTATGTTATAAGTTAACACATTTGTTATAACTTGAAATGCCATTAGGTATAAGTTAACACATTTGTTATAACCTGAAATACTATGGTATTATAGTTGTAATTTGAATACTATGGACACAACTCGGTTACTATTTTATCCAAGAAGAAAGTTCATGCTTGCAAACAAGACGAATAAGTATGGAATAGTTATGACATAAGCTTATGACTATAGTAAAATGGAAAAGCCTTAAACTTCTCAAAACAAAATCTTTATGCTGTTAATTGAAGGAGTATTCAAGAAACTGAAGACTAACATTAATGGAGAATTTCTCATAAAGAGTCTAGTAACTCATTGTTAACTTTATAACTGAAAAACATAGGAACATGTTCATGATTTAAGAAAAGGACACCTTGAGTATTGAAGTGAGAATAGCTAGGAGATCACTAAGCAGTTGAAGTAAACTTAAACCAAAACCATGAGCTCTATGCTCTCTTTGGGAATCTATAAATAACCATTACTGTAAACACAAGAAAACTAATCATGTACTATAGACTTTTGGAATATAATCATCATACGACTGAAGGAACTTTGGTAAGTACTTGCTCTTGTATTTTAAACCATTGTTTTTGTTTTTGATGGAAAGTCAATATGGAGTTAATTATAAATACATTCATAGATTCATAACAACGAAAGAGAATTCACATTACCTCCTTGAAGACAAGCAACTTATTTAACCTTTTCTTATACTAGCATCTTAACATGCTAGGAAAGTACTTTTCTCGACATAATTTAAAATAAACACCTACAGGATCTTACGCTTACCTGCTAAACCTGTAAGAACCAGTAGTCCATTTGAGTTAGTAGAATTCTAAGTAATCCATGTTCTCAAACAGGATTTCTTAACTACTTGACAAAAGTAAATCATCAGTATATCTAGCATAAACTAAATGCAAATCCTTTTTCTAACGCTGATGAAATTAAAGTTGTTAAGTCATTAATAAATTAACACAAGTGTTTAATATTGCATCCTTAGTTCACGGGTTCTTTTATTGAAACAAACCCTTGACCTTTCATAAACTGTTTCATTTTCCGTTAACCGTTAGCAGTTACTTAGCTGTGACTTTAGACATTTTATGTCACTTTAATTTTTACGAAATTTTGGGTTATTACTATAGGTCATTTTATAGGTAAAACATTTTTTTTTCTAGTTTCAGGATCGAGACTAATTATCTCAACTTGGAAAAGTAAAATGCTAGCATAATTATTTAACTTAACGATGTGTGTAAAGAAGGTATTGTCAAACCTGTTTCCTTTCCAATTCTTGAATTAGTTGAGTATTTTCAAAACGTTTGAGGTCTATGTTTTTATCCTATTCTAGGATTAAGGATATAATGTTACCTATATAATTTATTTCGAGGCATAAGCGCTTGAAATTATAAGCAAAGTAGAAACTTATGTTCTTAGCTTGACTATGATTATATCTTGCAAAACTTACAATTTTCCCTATTGTTGGTAAATTAGATCCTACCCCACATGCTACAATATAATATGACAATATATATATAAATAATGCAAAACCTTATTTACTTTTACCAAATTAATTACATAAGCCATTGTATTAGCATGCACCATGATGTTAACTTAAACAAGTATTAACCTAATGTCTAGATATGGTTATAAATTTGAGAAAATGAACATAAGCATAAGCGATATAATGATATATGCAAAGTTTTAAAATTTATTTTTCCAAGGTAACTAACATGTGTAATGTTTTCAACGATGTTCTCCCGAGGCCAAATGGGGCTATATAGAAAACTCTATCCATACCCATGTGATTTGTGTGTTAGTGGAGTCCACGTGGCTAAAGTTTAGTGGTTAGGGTTTAGGTGTTGGTAAACCCTATTACATAAATGTTCAAACCCTAAATTATCGCATTGTTTACCAAACCTTTCTCTGCTGTGAGTATCACTACTAGGCTTATGGCCTCATGGGACTTTGATACTAATTCTTGGCTCTATGAGTGACTTTAACCCATTTATCAGCCAAGCTAATTTCTCTTATTGCTAGCAGTGTGGTTACTTGTGGAAAATCGTTGACAGTGGGGAGTTTGGGTTTCGTCGTGGCTTTTACTGTTGTTTTTCCCTTTCCCGTTGAGATCCTTAGTATGTGTTTCTCCTGCACAAATCTAGTCATTGAATTTTTAGATTTATTGGTCCCCTTCCTATCCTTCGAAACGGTTGTATACTGGAGGTTTACAAAAGGACTCTTCATGGCCGTAAGCACTAAAACTGAAACATGTAACGCCATTTTTTAATCTATTTAATTGGGTTGTCATCAAGTTTTCTTTAACTTTAAATGAATTGCAAGAAAAAATAAATTTACTATCGTTTTAATATTGAAATGTGTAGGTTTGAAAGAGGGAAGGTTTTGAAACACGACTCCCAGCTGAGTATGGAAAAAGGGCCGACAAGTAGATGCAACCTAGGGATACCAACTTTGCTCAGTTGATTTGGTAATCATTGGCTCCATGACCTGAGGTTTCTTCTATGGTGATGTGTGGGGTTTGTCTCACAGAGTTTGGAGCACCCTTACCATAGTTGTGTTTTGAACAACGCTTGTTTGTAAAGGCCATGTGTTTTATTTACAGTAATTTTTGGAGAGGCCATAAGGCTGTAATATTCATTATGAAGTGTTGCGATTATATATGCTAGTTTTTTATTTTATTTTGCAGACTCGTATATGTTGGAGAAAATTTCTAAGCCGTATGGATTCAAGGATTACGGTTATTAAAGTCTGTTAATGGTTAGAACCATTTTGGGTTTAAACTGGTTTTGTTTCTAATATATTTTACAGTCTTCAGTCATAGGTTTTGGTTCTGAGATATTTGTGTTTGGTTTACTTGGTAATTTTAATATAACAAGATTTAGGGTTTTATTATAAATGATTGTTTTGAGAAATAAAAAGATAGAGGTTGTCTTTCTTTGATAGAATTTCTTAGTTAGGGTTTAGACCCAAGAAAATTTATATAAAATTTATTGTTATTTATGTTCTGCATTGTTTTTGTTATGGTTACTATTAATTATTTGGCAGTTGTTGTTTTATATTACAATGTTACTGCAACTATGTATTTGTTATTTATAAAACCTAGATTATTACTACAATTCCATTATACTATTTATAATCATCTAAGTTGTTCCTATTTATGTTATTTTTCTCTTTCTATAATAGTTAATAATTATATGTATTTATATTAGTTTTATGCCTTAAAGACAAATTTGTTTACTGTGCTAAAAGGAACACAGTTACACAAACTGTGTAGTGACTTTTAATAAACATTCTTTTGTAGTAGTTTATATTTATAATTTTTACAGATGTATTTTAGTTAATGAAAACTTCTGAAAATAGAGGAAGGTTTATGCTAAACATTCCTATAAATATTTAACAATAGAAAGTAAATAATCATATTCCTACATTTCTTGATTTGATTTAACCATCATACTTAATTTCACCTACAGTACTAGAGTAATACCTTCTTGAAGTTGTGGACAAATACAGTCAAGTATTCTTATCCATCAGTAAATTTAAACTAACCCTACATCATTTATTCTAATACATATTTAATCCAAAATTTATCTATCTTTGAACAGTAAAGGATTTCTCTAACTTATTTTAATAACCAAATGAAGCATACATATAAATATATTAATTCCTAAATTCATATATTCCTGTTCCTATGCTTGCATAGAGGAAATCAAAATAATATTTAGAACCTGGTAGTATAGCAGAGGAGACAACAACCTAAGGAGCCCGTTCCTCCCAACCAACTCCTGGAGAAAACTGAGCTACAAATCTTAGGACCCCCGAGCCTGTCTACTAGTCCACCTAGTTGAAAGCACTGGGTGAGAGAATAGGTTTAGAAACCTCTGCAACACCACAAGGTAATTAGTAGTAATATTTATGCCTGTAGCAGTAAGAAGTCAGCTCAAAACAGCTGCACTAGTTCAGTAAATCAACACTTTCCACTCAAACACTTCTGCCTGTCCCCTCCATCCAATTTCTTGTGCACCAATTTCACTTAGAAATTTCACAAGTAAATAAAAATGAGCATCCCTAGTTGAATTCAATGGGTAGTTTTATCAGCATTCCTAGGTATTTTGGGTCAGTTTTCACTTAATGAGCCACCTGCTCTTGTTCCATTTTCTTGGGGAACATGACCTCAAAAAATAGGGAATTTTCCTCCTGCAACAACTAGAATTAGTTTGAGGATGCTTCCAAGTGTCAATCTACTCTCAACCTAGACTATTCCACCAAGTGGCCAGTAAACACTCATTTAACAGCCTCCTTAAGATGTTGTCTCATCTTTTATTAATTAATTAATAAAATATTCAGCAATAAAATATAATTATCCTTGACCCCACTTGGTAAATAATTACAAACTTTATAATAAAATCAAAACGCAATGTCTCCTAAACATAAAATGTTTTTTCAATTTGGGGTATGGGACAAGTTACATCATTTACATGATTTCATCTAAAACATTACAAGGGTCAACTAGGGGTATTACATTTGGCCTCTCAGACAATTGATTGCCTTAAATGACCTCTTGGTGTACTTGAGATCTCAAACCATTAATCAAAGAGTTCACATTGTGATAATTTCATTTCTTGGCCACCTCTTGGCCTATAAGAGAAATCCATGGGAATTCTATTCGTAGGAAGATTTGGAAGAAAAGTTATGTTGTAGGAATTGTGCTTGGGCTCTCATCTTGCTCACCCTTTTCCTATTTTCCAAGCATTTATAAATATCCCTTGCCTCCTTCCCTCAAGGATAAAGTGTTCTTCCCATTTTACATTGGTTCATTAACCACACTTCAAGCATTTGTTGGACAAGGAGGACCTCCCTTAGGATGAGTGTTTTCCTCCATTTGGAGCTCACCTCTCCAAGGTGTTTGTATTAGATTGAACATTGGACAATATACAAGTGGTTTGTTTCATTGTGATTGTTGAAGTTTTCATACTCTCCCCCTCTTTGGTATTTCATTCAAGTTTTTATTATTTCTATTTGGTTTGTTTTGCTTGCTTCTAACAATCTCTTGCAAGATCACTTAGGGTCATCCAAACTCACTCAACCCCCATAAAGAGACTTGATATTGAGGACCTACTACAACCTACAAGGAATAGCGCTATCACAAAGTTGGAAGCACTCTTATGCATTATTTCCCACAACAATATTGATGATGGCCTTTAAGTCTCGTCACAAGCATGAACCTCACCAATCCATATTAGTGAGGGCCACTAAAGGATTGTCACTACATGTGTCACCAAAGAGAGAATTTGTAATGGTTCTTTAACAACAATTATAAAAAATTTCATTAAAGAGGGATTTGGTGACGATACTTAAAGGAATGTCTATGCAGACAATTACAATGACAAATTTTTAAGTCCCGTCATCATATGTGACATTGGTGATGACCCTTTAAGGTCTGTTACAAGCTTGACCATCACCGTAGGCCTTTTTTCTTGTATTAAATACTCAAGATGCTTCCTAAGTCACATATAAGGACCTTTGATGTAGAAAGGAAGGATAACTTAGGATTGAAAAGACAAAATGATGTTTTATTAAGTGGAAAAGATCAACCAAAATCAAGGTATGCAAGATAAATAATTCAAGCACACAATAATATTAGTATGCTCACATGCAATTTGAATGTATGTGTTAAATTTAGTATTCTCATATACAATGTGAAGGGATGTGTCGTAGATGAACCTTAGAAAGAACTATTTAATCAGGGATCAATGCCAAAAATGCACTATTGTATGTGAGGTATGGAAATAATGACAAAAGTGGAAAACTAGGCACTAAGTCTCTATATCAAACCCTCGAAGCAATATGTGTTGCAGTCAATAAGCATGATCTATTATTGGAATGGAAATGGTGAGTGTAACACCTAGGTTTCAACCCCATTTGCATTAAAAATGTATATGATGTAAATATTGTATTTAATCGTGGTGTGGAGCTAAAGGAAAAATCCCCACCATCGATTTAGCATTTTATGTTTCGGGGATTAAAATCGATGTCGATGGTATTTCGTGCTAGCTAGGAACATTATAACTTTGGACATCATGTAAACATGGAATTTAATTAAATACCCAAAACCAGCTATGTCAATGCATCACTAAAAGAGATGGAGGCATGATTTCCTAACGATAAGGGTGGGGGGGGGATATTCAAACCTTTGGGCCAATGGGGAAAATCCAAATGGAAAAGGGAGAACCCATCAAACTGTCAACTACCCATTTTGGTTCTTGTTCCCAAGAATTTAATTCTACCATGAATTAGTTGGGTTAGTTATTGAATGAGAATGAGAAAGCCAGTATGGGAGTCAAAAATTCGAATTTGGGGATACACCCATTTTTTGGGAAATTTTTTTTTGACTTATGGGGCAAGTCATTGCCCAAAACTACTGCCCATTCCCTCATGCATGGGCATCCTCTCTTCTTACATTTTTGGAGCTCCTGGAATTCTCCATTCACATTTTTTGCAGTGTTCTTAATTTTTCCCATGGATGGGAAGTGTTTTTGTTAATATTCAGTGGATAGGATCACTCCTAGGCATTTTTGTGTTGTTTCCACATCTCCACAGCTGGGGAAATTTGTGTTTTCAGTGTTACACAACCAATGGGGGAAAGATCCACAAATTTAGGGACTGAGGAAGCCATTTTTTTCCAATATGAAGCCATAGAATGATTACGGAAATCGAATTTCTATTAGGGGATTGTTTTACCCATTTTTCGTTTACATTTTTAGTTGAATTTTTTTTTTCCTCAAACCTAGATCTTGCATTTTACTGTGTGTGCACCCTTGGATTTGGTCTAAACTGGTTTGGAGTGGAATTGGGGAATAATTAGCTTGATAAACCTAGTGGGGAAAGGAACCTCACAGACAGATCAAGAGGAGATGTATTTTCTTCTATGCACACCATGAATAGAAATGGAATGGAAGGAATATCCTAAGGGATCGTGTAGCAGAGAAGGGGATGCTTCCTTGTGTTGGGTGTGTAGATGTTGGGAAAGCCAATCTAGATCTTATGTAGGTGTCCATAGCTCTGTGGCTGAGCTCACTAGCTTAGCAATTCAACCATTCCACCTCCTTGGCTTAATTTTGATAAATCCTTGTCTATGTCTGAGTCTACTAATGTTCCCTTATTCCTTGTGGGAATCATGCCCATCTCGGGGGTGGCAGTGTTTCTCAGAGATTCATGAGCACACTAGCATATGGTTGGGTGGAATGTTGGAGCAACGTAGCTGGTTGCGGGACACGATTATTTCAAGATAATTATTCTTGTCTATTTTATCTCTACAACTGTATATGTGTTTATGAATTAATATGAACATGTTAAATGTTGTGAATGAATTAATTTTACTTCTACTATATGCTAATAATTTATGCATCTGTGTATGTTTAAGTTGAATGCAATTTTTATATTATGTTCATGGGCTAGATTGCCCGGTTATGATAGCAACATCGCCGTGTCCTCCCTTTGGTAGAAGGGTGGGGATGTGACAGTGAGTCCCTTCAACCAACATGAGCTAAGGATATCACAAATGTATGATTTAAACATGGACTTGACTCAAAGGGATGGCCAAATAAAGAGACCAGGTGATGCATACTTCCCTTTATGTGGCATAGATGATCGTTAACAAGCAAAAACAACCATGACATAAGGATTGTGGAAGGAGGAATCAACCAATGTATAAAGGAGGACATTAGGGAGTGGAGTTCTTAAGAAGCAGCTAGAGCCAATTAACAAAAAATAGTTTTTATAAGCTAGTTGGGTACGAAAAACCCAATATTTTACATGGTAAAACACTTAAAAGGGAAATATCAAATTAATTATTTCTCAAAAATTTATGTGAAATACAAACCAATGTCATTTTTCATACTCTAGATACTGGTAGGCTAATTGCTTAATTTTGTTGTTTCTTAGGCAATAAGTTAAGCTTACTTGAACTTAGAAATTGTGACTCTTTTTTTTATTTTCGGGGGAGGGGTTTAAAAAGTTTTTTCAAGGGAACTTTTGAGGGGGTATTTCAACCCCCTCGACACTCCCTCCCACCAAAAAAATGTCATGAAAACTAAATTTTTTGGAGGTGGCTTTAAAACAACCGCCCCTGTAAAAAGTCATGAGAATTGGATTTTTGGGGGTGGTTTTAAAATAACCACTCCCAAAAGTCCAATTCTGATGAATTTTGGGGGTGAACTTAAAATAACTGCCCCCAAAAGTCTAATTTTCATGATTTTGGTGGGTGGGGTGGGGGGTGAGGGGATGGTTTAAAAACAACCTTAAAATATCTTT
>LPNX010392707.1:91336-183809 GCA_001517045.1 Pseudotsuga menziesii | reverse complement strand
CAATTCCTGAGAATTGAACTTTGGAGGGGGGGGGGGGGTGCGAGAACTGCCCCAAAAATACTTAAAAAAAAATTCAAGGCAGTTTCAACAAAACTGCTGCAAGGAAAAACCGCTCCTAAAGAGGTCATTTGTTATAGTGTGATCTGCAAACAAAACCTATATATAATGTGCAAACCCCTCAAATATCCATCCAATGTAATGCACAGAGCCAACAACACCCGAGTTCAGTAGTTAAATGACCAGGTAGATATACAAATTTATTTTTGTTTCAAACCTAAGACGCTGCAACGCACATGAAACTAGGGGAAAATTATCTTAAAACACAAAATTAAAAACCCTTGCTTGTTTGTTATTTACAAGGAAGAATGCTTCAAACTCTATGATAAAAATTGCTCGTAGGGAGGAGTTACATTGTGTAAAGGTATGAAGCATCATAGTCACTAAGCATAAATCATATTGAGACTGAAGTGGAACAACAATCAACATGGTTCACTATAAAAGAGGGAAAGTAAGAGCCGCTCTGTGATAACTTTTCTCATCACTAGGTCTAGGAAGTCTATGATTCCCCACCTTCCCAACACATTATACCAAAGTATCTTCCTTATGGTTTTGAGATAGAGGGGCCCTGTTGTTGAATGTACACTAAGGACCAAATTTTATTGATTTATATCTGTGAATATGTCCTCATAAGAAGGGGTAGGTATGATCACCTTGGGATAGGAAAGTAATGGTCCAGAAGACGTAAAATTAGGTCCACGAGAGATGGGATTTTATTGTGTAGGATGAAAATTATGATATAATGGTCCTTCAGTTCCCTACGAGTAGGTATTTGTTGTTTATTCCTCGTAGAGGAAGAACTTTGCATAAGGGGGGGTGTCGTCTAATCGTTTCTTTTATTTGTGCGTATTGCTTGTGTAGCAATTTTGTAAAAAGTTGGCTCCTCGAAATGCTTCAAAATTTGTTTAACTGTATCCATCTCCAGAATCTCCCCATCTACACTATGATGTACCTCACATTTTACTTGGAAGCACAAAAAAACTCTTTCTGTTATGGTTGGAATATGGTTTAGGCACTCCTCCACAACAGGGTCAATTTGTACCTTTTTCGAGGTTTTCCTAAGACCCATCATATAATATTGAGAAAGAAGATGTGATATAGGAAAGGTTTTGAGACCAAAGTCCCACATCAAACGAAGGTCAAGTACATCAATTCCTACCACTAGACAAAGAACATGGTGGAAGGTAAGAACTGAAATGAATGGGTTGGTATAATATTCACATTTGGAACAATTGTAGTTTTTCATATTCAATATGGATCACCATGAGCACCATCCAAATTTTCTAAGAAATTAGGAAATTCATAGGGTTCTTAACACATGACTTCAAGTTCCTTACAATTTCACCAAATCTTCATCAACCAAATATCCAACTACTTAGTTAACTTCTTCAATTTTGTGTTGACTTAACACAATGGCATGGATAGGAATGGTTTGGGATTTGATATAAAAAATTGGGAACAAATGGGGTAACTCAATAACTGAGCTACAAATGGGGATTAGGAAAAACCACAAATGATCAAGTATAAGCATATTCTTTCCTTCGGGTAATTAAGAAAATAAATCCTTCGATTGTGAGATCTATAATCACCACCATAGATTCCTATTTCATTATTCAATTCATGTATAGTAACAAAGTATCTTAACAATGACAACCTATCTAGAGATATTACTATAATCATGAAATAAATATTTTTATATGATGAAATTTAGTTATTCCATGTTTTAATGAGTCTCAAAGGGGACGCTAACATGAATTCCAATGTTTCCACAATATTAGGATAATGAATGTTAAGGAAAAATCAGGTGGTGGAGTTGTATGCCATCCCTTAGGTTTAATTTCATGTCATGTCATGCATGATATCCATTTTAAATATGTGTACACATCAATTTAGTGATAATTCAATAATAATGGTCATAAAGGGTGGAGGGACAAAGCACTCATAGTTATTCTAGCCTCATCCAATGTTGATTTATTGTATCAATGACACTTTGAAGTTATGGGAGGTTATTCTCTATCGAATGTGGGATTAGCTCATTCCTTAAAGTATGGTGAATGGGTCAGTCAAGGGGGACAATAAATGTTGACATGGATTTCATATATTCTTTGGTGTAATTAGGTTAGCAATAGTTGAATACCTTACCTTGATGTTTGGCTTATATATCTATTAAAAAATGGGCCAAGGGTGTGCAATTTTGTTGGCAACCTTAGGGATTAAAATTTTAAGGGATAGGGTTGGAGGTGATATTTGTAATGAGGAGTTTATGTTGAAGGAAATAGAGGCATTCTTGCTTGATTTAATTAGGTCCAAGAACTATTTTCCTTCCTTTTTATCATTGAGAATTGGGGTTGGCATTTTGTGAATTTGATTGTAGGCATTAGATTTATAATGGATTGGGGCTGTAATTGTTGGCTAGTGTATAGGGTAGATATTGTAGCCTTCTCAACATTGGAGCTTCGTGTTGTGGGATATTGACCTCCATTGTCTTGCGATATTGACATTTTTTATTTTACATTGGTTTTGACTTAGGGATCTATATCCCCTATTTTATTCTATGAATATTGGATTTGTCTTTTGTCTATAAGACCTAAGGAAATTACCATTCATAGTAACTATTTGACAGTGCATTGGAAAGAAGTGAAAAGGTAGGGATTTTATTTTCATTTGGAACAATTATAGTCATTGGTATTGAACATGGATCACCATGGCTACCATCGAAAGTTTCCAAGAAATAACAAATTCATAGGGTTATTAACACACAATTTGAAGTTCCTTATAATTTCACCAAAATTGAATTAGCCAAAACCCTAACTAACTAACTAACTTATTCAATAATCTCTTGACCTCACACATTGGAATGGATCATGATGGATTGGGATTTGGTGACAAAAATTAGGGACAAGTGGGGGAATTTAAGGAATGATCTACAAGTAGGGATTAGTCAAAACCACAAATAATCAAGTATACGTACATTCTTTCCTTCAGGAAATCAAGGAAATAAAAATTTCGATTGTGAGATCTATAATCACCATTAAAGAGTCCTATTTTATCATTCATTTTATGAATAGTAATAAATCTCCTAATGATGACAACCTAGCCAGAATTATCACAAGAATCATGAAATAGATCCTATGGTTTGATGAAATTTAGTTATTCCATGTTTTAAGGACTTTCAAGGGAGAATTTGACAACAATGTTAATGTTTACACAAGACTAGGAAAAGGGACATTAAAAAATGGGTTAGTGGAGTTACATGCCATCCCTTAAGTTTAATTTGATTTCATTTTTTTTGTCCTTTCATTGGTATGAGAGCAGAAAAAAAATCATGGTAGGTTGGAATCATACAACAAATAAAAATAAATCCGCATTCAACACTGAGAAGATTCCATCCATCACCAAATCAATGGGTGACTTCAACGCCCGACTTGAGCAACTCAATGAGAATTAGATTAACAAGAACAACGACGACCTCCAAGCAAGGATCGAACAAACCAGTGATGCTTTGACATCAAACTAGACACAAATAACATCATGAATAGAGAATATTGTCCTTAGTATGCAAGAAGACCAAAAGAAAAATCAGGAATTTTTAAATGCCATCCTAGAATATTACAAATATCAAATGATCCACAATGGAACTCACCAAGAACACCTAATTAGTCGGATCATCATAGAACTCTATTCAGCATGTCGTCCACAACCTCATCCACACAAGGACAACCAATACGGGTGAAAGTCAAGCTACCCAAATATGACATGGATGAATAAACAGTGTAGAACATGGATTAACAAAGACGAGGAATACCTAGACATCCACAACATCCATTATGGCATAGAGAAAATTAAATATTCCTCCATGCAACTAGAAGACATCACTTGCAACTGGTACATATGGTGGAAGAATACTACAATATTATGTTCTTACAACTGGGTTTTCTTTAGGAACAACCTCCTCAAAATATTCCAGGGCGTCGAAGAAAAATACTTATTTTACAAAATCACAAGGTTACAACAAAAAAACAATGTCGATGAGTACACCTGTGAGTCGGAAGCCCTGTCAAATTGAGTTGCATAGATAACCAATGACCAATGACTACAGACCTACATACATGTTCTAAAACAACACATCTGTGATGAACTAGAGTTACATAACATTTCTACCATGGAGGAAGCACAACGTAAAGCCATGATTATGAAAGCAAATTCAAGAAATTTGTTCATACAAATTTTGACAAAGACGACTCTAAAAGGAGGCCCCTCCAATCAGCATACATAGGAAATCCAAGATATACACTACCAAAACTTAGGGAAGAAACAAATCCCAATTTAGAGGCCCAAATAATAAAGGAAGGGAAACGTAAGTTTTGTAGAGACAAATGGGATCCTAAGCACACATGCTTACAAAATAAGTTGTATGTCTGTGAAGCAGAAGAAGTAGAGTTTGAAGTCGAGGAACCAATTGAAAATGATGTGAGTATTCAACAAGAATATCGAACAAAAATTGAGGACGACACCCCAAAAATATTATTATCTGCTATTACCAGAATCTCAAAACCATAAAAATTGAAGGTTAAAGCACATATAAAAAAGAATAACGTCATAGTTCTTATCGAAACTGGAAGCACCCATAACTTCATTAATGTCAACCTTAATAAAGTATTTAACCTATTTAGTTTTCTAGTACGTAACATGAATATTATGGTAGCAGATGGGAAGAAGATTGACAATGTGGAAAAATGTCACAAGTTCAAGTTGCAAATGAAAGATTATAACTTAGAATCAAATTTCTTTGTGGTACTACTGGGAGGATTCGATGTAGCATTAGGAATACACTGGTTACAAACCTTGTGTACATACTCCATAGATCACCAACAACATTTTATTGAATTTCAGTCGTTCAGGAAGACGCAAAAATTATACGGGTTCCAACCACCTCCAACACAGTTAGTTACATCACATTATACGGAAAATCTACTTTGGAAAGGCGCACCAGCGTACATACTTCAATGTCAAGAAATGTATCTTTTAACATGTGAAGGGGATATGGAAAAACAACTAGAGATACAAGAGATGATTCAAAAACATCACAAGGTGTTTCAACATCTACTCATGGAGCTTCCACCAAACAAAAAGATCAAACACATAATTGAAATCGAACCAGGGACAAAACCGGCAAGTAGAAAACCATACAGATACCCACATCACCATAAAACGAAAATTGAGAGGTTAACTCAGGATCTTCTAAAATGTTGCGTCATTTCAAAAAGAAGAAGCCTCCAATAGTGTTAGTACAAAAGAAGGATGGTTCATTCATATTGTGCATATATTACATAGGACTGAACAAAATAACTATAAAAAATAAATTTTCGATCTCATTCATCGATGAGATGCTGGATGAAATTCATGGGGCCAACATTAGAGGAAATTTGAGGTCTAAAATGGGCCTCCTAAGGAAAATAATAAAATAATAGGCCGTTCATAATTATACGCAATAGACGATGACGAGGAGGGAAACTATGTTAGCTGAATTTTAATCTCGACATCTCTAAACGTCGAGATTAAAATTCAGCTAATGCAGTCTCCCTCCTCCTCAATAAAATAATAAAATAATAAAATAATAGTTAAAATAATAAAATAATAGTTATTAATTTTGGAGGAAGAATGAAAAAAACTACTTTTTGTGTTCGTATTTTCGACATATCTCCCTGTGTGTTTACTCAAATTCTGAGTGGAAGAGCTCATTGGATGTGGAATTTAATTCTGCATCTAACGAGTACCCACACTACATACTTTTGATAGACTCTGCTACCCCAAAAACAAGAAATACATGAAAAAACGTGATGATGACATCGTCATCACATTTTTCAGGTTTTTCATATTTTTGGGGTAGCGGGGTCTATCAAAAATATGCAGTGTAGGTACTTGTTGGATGCGGAATTAAATTTCACATCCAACGAGCTCTCTCGCTTGAAATTTGAGTAAAAACATATGGAAATATGTCGAAAATACGAACAAAAAAAATAGATTTCTTTTATGATAAATATGTCAATTCAACCATTATGGTTGACTCATTTTATTGAAATTCTATTGTTTCTTGAATTCCAACTCACAAAATTTATTGTTGGCACATTTTCTTATAAGGCCCATTTTAGACCCCAAATTTCCTCTAATGGTACTTCTCAAAATTGGATATCCGATATGGCCATTATCAAATCAAAGTTAGAATGGAAGACATAGAAAAAACTTCTTTTTGCAATCATGAAGGCCACTTTGAGTTCAAAGTAATGCCCTTCGAATTAACTAACGCTTTATCTACTTTTAAAGCCGCAATGAACAAATTATTCCAACCATTTTTAAGAAAATGTGTATTAGTATTTTTTGATGACATACTCATATATAGGAGAACATGGAAGGAGTAGTTGGGACATTTAGGTCAAGTACTTATCAGTTTGGAAGAAATCCAATTCTATGCAAAGAGGTTTAAGTGCAACTTTGGAAAAGAAGAAGTGGACTACTTGGGTCATAAGGCATCGAAGGAAGGATTCCAAGTCGATCCAAGTAAAATAAAGGAAATAATGGAATGTCCCAAACCCAATAACATATCAAGGTGAAGGGTATATCTAGGCCTAACAGGATACTATCGAATATTTGTAAAAAAATACACCCATAAAACCGCCCCTCTCACAAATTTATTGAAGAAAAATTCCTTCCAATGGAATAATGAAGCATAAAAATGTTTTGAAACATTAAAATACATGATGTCTTCAACACCTGTATTAGCCACGCAGGACTTCACAAAACCTTTTGTAGTCGAATGTGACACATCAGGTTTCAGACTAGGGGCAGTTTTGATGCAAGAAGGTCACCTAATAGCCTTCAAAAGTAGAAATATCAACAAGTGAGAAAGTTTGAAGTTCACTTATGATAAAGAGATGCTGGCCATTACAATGCTTTAGAAAAATGGCGAAAATACCTTCTAGGGAGAAAAATACTAATAAGAATAGACCATAACAGTCTTCAATATCTCCTTCAACAAAAAATATTGTCAACTCAACAACAAAAGTGGATAGAAAAAATTGCTACCATTGATTTGGATATGTTACAGAAAAGAGGGAAATAAAATCCAGTCACTGATGCTGTATCTAGGAAGGAAGAAGTCCAGACATATGCAATTTCAATCATTATTCTAGAGTGGCTGGAAAAATTATGAAGAGAATATGATAAAGACCCAAACACTTGCACCTTAATCAAAGATCCGAATAGAGGTCTAAAAATTGAGTGGAGAAATGAAATCTTGTGGTACAAAGGAAGGATCTATTTAAACCCAACATCAAGGTTTAAAACTAAGGTGATGATAGAATCTCAAGATTCACCCGCCATAGGACATGTAGGTTTTTTCAAGACATATTAAAATGCCATACAATCATTCTATTGGAAAGGAATGCATAAAGAAATTAAAAAATATGTAGCTGAGTGTGACATGTGTCAAAGGAATAAAAGTGAAACATCACGACCCCAGGGCTACTCCACCCACTACACCTTCTGAAGCAAAAGTGGGAGGAAATTTATATGGATTTTATTGAATGGTTACCCTTATCAGATGGTATGGATAAAATCCTCGTGTTAGTATATCGACTAACGAAATATGCACATTTTATGGGCATAAATAAAACTAACTTTGCTAAGCAAATCTCTGAAGTGTTTTGTAAAAATATTTAGAAATTACATGGTTTTCCAAAAATTATAGTGAGCGATAGAGATGCCAAATTCACAATCAATTTTTGGAAGGAATTATGCAAGAAAACATGGATCACTCTTAGTATGAGCTCAACTTATCACCCACATACATATGGGAAAACATAAGTGGTCAACAAATGTCTGGAAACCTATCTCCGTAGTCTTGTAACAAAAAAACATAGCAAATTGTTATAATGGTTACACCTTGCAGAATGGTGGTATAATGCTACGTATCACACATCGGCTAAGATGAATCCATTTCAAGCATTATATATTTATGAACCACCTAGATGGAAGGAAATCATTCAAGGAAACACAAAAGTACCCACCATAAAAGATCAACTAGAAGACAACCAATGAATATGCAAACACTCAAAGATAATTTAACTATGGCACAAAATCATATGAAACAATAAGAAGACCAGCATAGAACCGTGAGAGAGTTTGAATTAGCAGATTGGGTATTCTTAAGACTTCAACCATACAAACAATTATCACTAAAACATCAAGGAAAGAACAAATTAGCATCTAAGTTCTGTGGTTCATACCAAATTACACGAAAGATTAGCCACATATCATACAAGCTAAAGTTACTAGAGTGAAGTCGAATTCACAATGTATTCCATGTATCAAATCTTAAAAAATTGTTGGGTCAACATCAATCAATTCAAACAACACTTCCCACTCTGGACGAAGAAGGGAAACTTATCTTAGAACCATATGCTATCATCAACATCAAAGAACATAGATTACACACTAGAATGATTAAGGAATAAATAATTGAATGAAAGAATTTCCCAAAAGAATACGCATCATGGGAAACAGAGGAATTCTTTCAGCATTATCCATCATTACCTTGCTTTGAGGACACAATTTTAAAAGGAGAAGGGAATGTTATAAATGATAAATTTAAAACACCAAACTAGGTTAATCTAGGATAATTTTAGTAATTAATGTGATTAAATTAAAGAGGTGACTTGAAAAGTCACCTTCCTTCCCCACTTAGGGTATAAATTACCCAAGGCACTTCATATGTAACCATCTTATACATTATCATATACATATTTCTACATTGCGTTCTTCTTCACCATTTTTTTTCCTTTCAAATTTGTTCTCAAATAAGTTTATATAAATAAATATAACATTTAGAATTTAAGGTAGAGAAAACTCACCCTCTCATTTGGTATGCCTTGAACTCTCACTTAGATATTAAGTAGAAAGTTAAATATAGTTATGGAATTTTAGTTTTCTTTAGTGAGTTTCGTAAAAATAATTTTTCACACAGAAATATAATGTCTTGGAATCTTTGTTTTATTTTTTGTGCGCCTTTTTGGCTCGATATTAGAGTTAGAAGTATTTATTGACATTAATATATTATAAATAAATAAATATAACATTTAGAATTTAAGGTAAGGAAAACTCAATGTGTTAGGATTCATAGCTTCTTTGGTGTAACCAGATTTAAGCAAAAGTTGAATCCCTTATCTTAATGTTCTAACTAAAATCTCTATTCGGAACTTCACATGCAACATTTTCACAATTTACCCTATAAGGATTCATCAACATATAGCATGAATCCCACCGAAGGAATCCTCATAACATCCAAGAAGTAGGATGAGTCCATAAATTCCGAAGAATAGTCAAAAGACAAAACTATGTGGGAAAATATTTGTTTATATAAGCTACAATGTGTATTTCAAATTTGATTCCCACGCAATATATGTGCAGGTTTTTCCTCGATATCCACATGAATGTCAAAGCAGCGGAATCTCAACCAACCATGACGCATTAAAGGATCATGAAAGCTCCATCACCTCCAAAAATTCAAATTTGAATCCTCATGTACTTAGGCTCATTGAATATCCCCCATTGTGTACCTCCAACTTAGTTCATGATGTGATGGGGTTCAGATTTGGATCTAGTTGCTTATTGGCCACCTCTTGGCCTATAAATGGAATCCATGGGCACGCATATTGTAAGAAGAAATTATATCAAGTTTATGATGTTGGACTTGTGATATATCTCCCTTATAGATTTGTTCCCTCTTGTTAGCATCTTCCAAGATCTCTTGCGACCTTCCTCCAAGGGAAAATTGTTCTTCTCATTTGTTCTTCAAGATACTTAGCATATAGTGTAGACAAAATATGCCTCCCTAAGAGGAATTTCTTTCCTCAATTTGGAGATCACATCTCCAAGGTGATGTACATCCATGACCATTGGGCAATACAAAATTGGTTTGGAATCTATTGGTTGTTGGAGTTTGCACTCCTACCCATTGTTCTTTGTTTTATTTGTTTTTATTTTGTTTTATCAAGAACCACTTGCAATATCACTTGGATTACTCACCCTACATACATGGGAACCTAATATTTAAGCTTTTCTGCAACCTACAAGTATTTTCCCCTCACCAAGTGAGAAGGATTCATCCTTGTGTAATATTTTTCACAACAGTATCTATGGAGACTCTGCTATATTTTTTTTCATTTTTTTCAAACTAGGTTGTTGTTTGTTGAGTAGATAATTTATGGTTTATTGTTCTTTGCAAGTGAAAAGGTCTATAACATTCATACAAGGAATTTGACCTTCATTTGGATGTTTTATCTCTTTACATAGACACATGCCCATTCCTTCGACAATCATGCTACTCTGCATGTTAAGAGACATCTACCCACATAGATTTATATGTAATTGTTTGTGCGACCTATCTGTGTTGTAATCACGTAGATGTGCATTAGTAATTGTTTTTTACGCGCTACTACACACATGTTTATATGTTTTGCACATGGTTTCTATCTTTCATTTGTTTTATACCTATTTTGCACCAATCTTGCGGCCCCAATGGTTGCTCAATAATGAACTACATTTAATTAACATGGAATAGTTCAATTTTTCTATAATAATTGGAGCACTTAGCCTAATATTAGGGAGTAAAGGGGTCTTCCCTCAAAATCTACTTAGGTAACCAAACTTAAGGCTTTCAATGAGAATCATTATTGTCACTAGTATTCAAGATATATTGTGTTTTTGCTTACATTAATATTTAATTAAAGTATTGTAAATCCACTTTTGCACACAAACAAGGACCTAAAGACTCTCCTCTCTCAAAGTATGCTCTTAAGATTTCACTTTGTGTGATCTTGGTGAATTAGAAAAGGGGGAGAAGTGTGAAATACCTCCATTGTACAAATAGTTTATTAGAATTTTTTTTTGTAAGCATCATTAGCATATTTAGATTTGAAGTTAAATCTACGTTTATATTCACTTTATGCTCTTTACTTAGTTAAATGATCAATTTTCTTATTTCACATGTGTTTTCACCACTAGAACACATTAAGGAACCTAAAGTCGTTTATAAACTGAGTATGATCTTCACCTCACATTATATATGATCTTGGTGAATCAAAAAGGAAGGGAATTATGAAATACCTGGCTTACACACCTTAACCAAATTTGAATCCTTAAAATCAACCCTTGTAATTTATAAATAGATAAAATCCTCCACACAAGATCATGATATTTTTTTTAGTTTAATAGAATTGTGTGGGATAGACATCCAAACAATGCCCACCAATCTTGTTTCAATAGGAATTTTTGAAACATAACATTATTGAATTATAGGGTACTATCAAAATCCTGCTATCAAAAAGTATTAAAAGAAAACCTAGACTAGAAGTGTGTCTATACCAAGGAGGTGAATGCCAAGGTATAGCTTCCATACTCTCCCCTATGGTTCTCTCAACTCGTTATAGGGAGACGACACTATACAGTATAGGCCGAACAACTGATCGACACTAGATGCAAGGTATCTTAGTGGCCAAAATTAGGATATCGCCAAGGAGCATTTGTCGGTGAAAGTAACTCCTTAAGTCAACTATTTCCATTGGGAGGTGTTTCCAAGTCTTGTTGATTGGACCATTGGCCCCATTGCCGATAGATATGCCTCTTTTTTTCCTTCACTAGTGAATTGTTGTGTGGATCCCATTATCACCAATAATTGTTATTTTGGAAGGCCCAATTACATTTGAGAGGAAGGAAATTAGGCCTTAAGGGAATTACATTTATTTTCTTTCTAATTACAAGTTCACCTAACTCATCATTAAAAATAACCTACATGCGGACCCACCTGCACAAACCAACATTGCACATATCACTCAATTATTGCTCCATTTTGAATATGTTGTGGTTGACATATTTTACATATTTCCAATTGTCCTTACTCCCAAATACACTCTCACTTTGTCAATAGATTTCCACCATATAGGAAAAAAATATTCCCCTAATGCAGCCCCATAGACTGCAAGGCATATCCGATCACTTGAGTGGTGTTTTCCCATTTTCTCATTCACCTGGTTTTCTCCTTGAGGGTTTTGAAAGGAAAATCACCCGGTCTGGGCCTCTCACTAATTGGATCCTATGGGAAATGCCACACATTGCTTGACTTTTTATCTCCCCTTGGAGAGAGTTTTGACCCTTTCGCTTCATCCTCTCATCAAAGAGGATCACCTTTGTTTTCAACCATCGAAGGAAATACCCCACATGATTATGTTTGTTCATGAAGTTGTCACACAACATATTCATCTTCACATAAAGGATAGAGATCACCACCACATAGTCATCGTTCTCCCCTTCAAAGAAACAACACACAGAATAGGATGGAAACACCTAAACCACACCTACCATTCATTGATATATTGAATATCCATGATATCAAAAAGATTATCAATGATCCCATAGATCATGATGCAATATGGCCCGTTATGCCCAATAATATCCCCTTGGATATCCCTAAGTTCGAAGGGAAACATGAATACGACCCCTTAAACCATATCATGTTGTTCCACTTATGGTGTTCTTACAACAACATATTTGAGTATTCTATGAGACTTCGTATCTTTCAACAAAATCTAACTGGTACATATGCAAAATGGTACATGAATCTATAGGGGTTTCCCATACCACTTTTGGGACAATAGACACCACATTTCTCACCTACTTTTAGTTGCCAATATGTTATGACCTCAGTCTCAATTCTCATAGAGATTCGACATAAAACTTATACCCACATAGTATACCACATCCATGAGTGGCATAGGAATTGCATGTTGTGAAAAAGCGATATTCAAACTCAATTCATATTGTATTGATTCCTTAAATATCTCCAACTGACTATTACAAAATATGTGGCAACCTCCATGCCACAATCTGAGGAAGAGGCCATTCTAAAGTCCCAACACTTTGAACTCATTTTACATAATTAGGGTACCTATACAACATCATTCTTGATTCCCTTTGGCATTGGTCATTGGATTCTCCCCATGCAGGTACATCACATTCAACAAATGGGATTATTGGATTCATTTCCTCAAAAGATCCCACTCAACCTTCTACAGTACCACCCACCTATTGTAGTGCAGTATCCACATGTCCTTTTTTTGTTGGATCTTCCTACTATTGTCCCAAATCCTCCATTTGGACAACTAAAATATGGACCCTATAGTCGTACTTACCCAAATACGAGCCAAGTGTTGAGAGTACAACTTTAGAAGTTATTCTCCATGACCTTCTGTTGAATTAAGGTTTGATACTTTTGTTTTACTCAAGTCCATAATATATGTTCTAATTAGGTTCAGATCTTCTACATAACCTTCTGTTGTATTAAGGTATGAGACTTGTGTTGTATCAAGTCCAGAACTTATATTGTATTAATTTCACAGGACATTGTCATATTAAGGAGAGATTCTTGTACTAGGATCTTATGGTTAAGATCATGACCTTATGTTAAGGTTTGAGATTTGTGTTGTATCAAGTTCAAAACTTGATCACAATGTTATCTATAGGAAATTGAGCACATATATACTAAGCTTACATCTCATCATCAATAACAATTCTTATCACCACTCCCTCTTACAGGAAAGTCCTTTCGGACTACACCAATCTTGTGTCTAAAATTTTCAAACTTCACACAAGACAGAGGCTTAGTTAACATATCTGTAACATGTTCCTTTAAAGGAACATACTGGAGATTTATGGATCTTCTCTGCACCATATCCACGATGTAATGATACTCTATCTCCATGCTCTTTGTCTTATCATGGAACACTGGGTTCTTTGTTAACTTGATACAACTATGGTTGCCACAATAAATATTAGTTTCATCCATTTTGGTATCAATTAATCCGGTCAATAATTTGTGAAGGAATACTACTTCATTATAGGTTGAGAATGTTGCAATGTATTCAACCTCTGCTGTACTAATCACAACACTAGTTTTCTTTCTACTAAGCCATGAGATCACACCTGATCGTAAACTGAAAAAACATCCTGAAGTGCTCTTCCTGTCCTTAGCACTTCCTACCCGATCTGAATAAGTGTAGCCACATAATCTAAACTCGCCATCAGTTGCATATGTGAGGCCATAATCTGATGTACCCTTTAGGTACCTCATCACATGGTTTGCTGCAACTAGGTGAACATTCCTTGGTTCTACCATATACCAACTTAATGTGTTCAAATAAAAACATATCTCTGGTCTTGTATTTGTTAAATACATTAGTGAGCCAATAATTTGTCTATATAGTGTGACATCTATTCTTTCTAAAGATTCATGATTTAGGAGCTTCAGGTTTGTCACACTTAGAGTGTTCATTTCCTTACAATCAAATATCCCAAATATCTTTAGGATCTCAAATATTTTCCTTGGTTTAGGAATATTTCATCTAGGAACTACCATACTTTAAGACCTAATAAGTAATGCATCATGCCAATATATTTCATTTCAAATTTCGTCACAAGATTCTTCTTACATTCATTGATGAGCTTCTCCTTTCCTGTCAAAAATCGATCATCTACATACAATAGTAATATCATTATCCCGTCATCTTCAACCTTATAGTAAAGGTTGGAATGTGATTTACTTTTGGAAAATCCTAGGATCATCAGGAAGTCATCAATTCTTTCATACCATGATTTGGATGCTTTCTTTAATCCATATAATGCTCTCTTTAGTCGGTACACATGTGCTTTCTTGTCATGTGTCTCAAAACCTTGAGGTTGTTAAATATACACTTTCTCTTCTATGAAACCATTTAGAAAGGTTGTATTTACATCCATTTGGTGTAATTTCCATCTCATCTTGGAAGCAAAATCAAGAATTGTTCTGATTGAGGTATATCTAGCTACTAGTTCAAAAGTTTCTTCATAATCAATCCCTTCTTTTTGAGAGAATCCTCGTGTGACAAATCTTGCTTTGAAATTTTTAATACTACCATAAGATGAATGCTTTTCCTTAAAAATACATTTGGAAGAGACCACTGATTTATCCATTAGTCTTGGCACCACTTTCCAAACATCATTATTTCAAATAGATTGATATTATTCAATCATGGAATCCATCCATTCTTCTTCTTTGAGGATTCTTCAAAACATGTAGGTTCTTCATCAATAAGGTTATACATTATTTCTGCATAGTTGGAGTGGAGCCTTAGTCTCTTGCTTCCTTCTAGAGCACCATATCTTTCTGCTTCTTGAAATATATCACGATCCCAAGTTGGCATTTTCCTTGCTCAGATAATGTCATGAGCTGTCTCTATAGGTTCTTGTGGTTATACCATGTCCTGAAATTATGGTATATGATATTCTTCTTCTATAATTGGTGGATTAGAGATCTCTACTACTCTGGGATTTTCTTGTTCTTCCTCATCCACATGGGTCTTTCTTGATTTGTTGAAGCCTACATCTTCTTCAAATGTGACATCCTACTGACCTCAATTTTATGAAAACCTAGAATATGGATTTTGTATGCTTTTGACTAATCACTATATCCAACAAATATTCCCTTCTTTCCTAAGGGGTATAACTTTGATATTTTCTCTTTGTGAACATGTAGGTGAACATTACAACCAAATATATTCATGTGATTGACTTCAGGATTCTCACTAGTTAACATATCTTTTGGCTTTTTTTTTCCAAGTGCATTGTGGGATAATTTGTTCTGAACATAAACTATGGTCTTTGATGCTTCAACCCATAAGTACATGGGTAGATATTGATCATCAATCATGGATTTGACAGTTTCCATGATAGATCTATTCTTCCTTTCTGCTACTCCATTATTTGTATGTACAACTATAGCTTGATATTCATCTTCATTTAACTTCTCTTCTAGTATTTACTAACCTTCCTTCTTGTACACAATACTCCCATATCTTTCTGAATTTGGTTATCTTTCTTCTAGCACATATACCTATGATGAAGGAATCCCATTCTCTTGGAAGACCATTTAGAGTGGTCATTACAAATTCAACTTCTTCTATCATGTCACCAATGGATTCTAATTTTTCTTTTATTTGAGATACTCTGGAGAAGTATGACTGCATGGTTTCTACCTTTTTCATCCTCACACTTTTGACTTGGTTTCTCATGTTCATTCTCCTGTTGATGTTTTTCCCTTCAAAAATATTGGTTAGTGCATCAAACACTTCATTTGGAGTATTCTTTGAGGAAACTTGGGAGATCAAGTGATCCTTAATGGAGTTAGATATGATCCTCTTGAATTTTATTATATCCTTCTTTTGTTTGGATTTTTCCTCTTCTCCCTCTGGTTCCTTGACCTCTTCTTTAATGTATCCATCTAGGTCATGCTCTTCAAGGATGAGCATAATTATATACTTTCATGCTCTAAAATTATATGCTCCCTCAATATTTTCATTTAGCTTGGTAATTTTTTTCATCTTTTAATGAATAATAACCTCAAATGGAAAGATAGGAGATATTACTTACTAGTTTGAGGACCTTTTCTGGAACCAACTTCAGGATGACTTAGGGCTTGACTAGAAAACCCTAATTTTCTAGGTGTGTTAACTTGTATATCTGAGAGGAGGAAAAGACATGCCTCCCTAAGGTGAGATAGAATATATATTTCTTTTCCAGAATCTAAGGATGGAACCTTGAAAAATCTAATTCCCTAGTTTCTCTCGACAAAAGTGATAGGTCAAAAATTGAAAAATAATCGGAATGAAAAACCCCCCTGACAGAAAGATGCACCCTCCTAGGTTGACTTGAATGGACCTTCTTTTTCGGCTAATCTTTGGAGGGAGGTCTCCGGAATAGTGAACCCTATCTTTTTTTATTACAGGACTTGCAGCACAAAGTCTTCTTTCAAGTTGAATCTAACACCATGTTAAGTTTTCTATTAAAATAGAACAAAGGATCACTAAAAGAATAACAAGCACACCAGAACAAAAGAGAAAATAAATATTTATCCTGGGTAACCCTCGTGGGGATGAAATCCTAGAAAAAATTCCTCTATATAGACTTCACCCAAGTACATTTTAATATCCAAAGAACAAGACTAGACTACTTCCTCTCCTCTAGATGGACTATCTCCTCTCTCCCTAACGCAATTACTTGATTTTTGTGTATGTACAAATGATTGAGTTTGCATCCCCTATTTATACTGATAATTGGACAATCATAATAATTCAACAAGGCCAACTTCTCCTCCCAATTGGGGCCGACTTTCCTTGTGAGACTAAAAAATACATTTTAATAATACTTTTGCAGGTACTACTGATCCGACTTACAATAGAGGTTTTAACTCAATAATTTACATGACCAATTACATCAATGACATCCCTAATCGGAGGAATAACATCTATGAAATAGTTAATAATAATAATAATACAAAATAGAATATCTTCCAAAGTTACATTTCTTTAATAATTCCCAACATATTCTCCAAGGAAATTCTTAACTACTAGGAAATAAAAATTTTAATGGAGGTGATTTTCAAAGTTTCTCATTTGAAAATATTTTTATTCAAATAAGTCGTGGAATATAATGGAAAGATATTATTTAGAAAAATAGCATTTGGTGGTATAATTTGAGATAGATGTATTTATTGGAATATTCACCAATACTAAGAGGGGGGTGAATTAGTATTGAGCACTTTTTACCATTTCAAACTTTAGTAATAGATGTAAAAATTAACCATTAACAAAAAATTCCTCACCACATAAACCATACATAGTACACAAGATATTTTATGTCGAAGCCCAAATGGGAGAAATCCACATAATTATTTTCTTATATAATATAAATATTACATTCAATTGATTTACTAGGTCCAATTGGAAGGAGTCTACAAGCCCTAAATTTATCATATCCCACTAAAAGGAGCCTACAACCCACTAGGTTTCCACATGATCCAACCTATAGTGAGGAATCCAATCCTCAGTGAGATCCAACTCACTAGATTTACTAGAATCAACAAGAATAAGGCTACAAACCCTTGTCCTTTCATTGTCCTATCAATCCGATATGAATAACAGAATCAACCTATCACTATCACTGTATCTGTCGACCTATACATGTATCATTGTCTCTGTCAACCTCTAATTGTATCATTGCCATTTTCAACATGTACATGTATCACTATCTATGTCAACATGTACATCTATAACTATGTTTGTCAACATGTACCTCTACCAAGGTTTTCATCTCTATCACCGTCAAAATCATTGTATCCCTATATCTGTCTCTGTCACTATATTTGTGTCAACCTATCCATGCTTATAATCCATCTTTAAATAATTCCTAGAAATGATCACCAATAAATTTCATTTGTATCTTCAAACCCTTATGTCATATTTATTTCCAAAAACTAGTATATTCCAAGATCATCACCATGATCTATGCTAAGATAATCACCCTAATCATCACAACATATCTATGCAAATATAATCAACATGATCTATGGAAGATCACTTAATTACCATAACATATATATGCAAGGTCACCAAACAAAAGGCTCTAAACATATACTCAATATCCATACCATTTTCAAGACAACAAGATGGACTCTAGTCCATGAAAGGAACGACCATCATAAGAGAGATCCACATATAAGAACCAAACCTCTTCCAATATGAATAAATAATAAATAAACCCTTCACCAAATTAAACTCAATATCGTTTCATCCCATATACCTTACAATAATATTTCCAATGAGCCAAAAAGTTCGTGATTATGACACTGTATGAGAAAGCCATTGCAATTTTATCAATCTTCACCAAAGAGAAAAATATGGTCCCAAAAATTTCCACACTAGATCCTCCACAAAAGTTTATACTTTCTGCTTAGATTTGTGTGAGAGAGAGATAAATTGATGAGGAAACAAGAAGTCTCTCCTCCTATTTATACCATCCAATATTCCTTTAACTTGATTTAGGTGCTGCATTCCACTTATCCCTAAATTTAGGACCTCCATATTTTAATGGATACTTCAATGAGTCAATACCCCACTTCAAGGTTTCATCATGGAACTTTAAATCACCTTGATATCTTAATAAAAGGGTCTATATGGATTAGACTCCTCATCATACTTAGTGGACACATCATTATTCCTTTTGGGGTTTCTTTCCTCTTTATGTAGACCCATTCTGTATTATGGGGTTGTGTTGACCCATCATCAATACTTTGTGAGATTCTTCATACTTCACACCAATATTTGTTTGGACAAAATTTAAGGTCTCTTTATGACCTTCTTCATCATGGGTCACGTGACCCAACATCATGGTCATGTCGATCCAACACCATTATTCTAGGGGTTTCTTCACCTTTATCACCAAAATTTCTTAAGTAAAAACTTATGGACTTCTTTAGGGATTGCCCTCATGTGTGTACAACCCAAAGTGTCTTCCCATGAGGATCATTCTTAAATATACACCATAAGGGGACCTCTTTGGAGTTATATACAATAGGAATTTGACATTATATACAACCTTATTTAACAATGTCCCTCTTTCTCATTGATGGAAGCCATCATACTCGCCCTAGGACCATGCTTCTGATATTTCTCTCCTCTGTCATCAATGGAAAAGGATAGGTCTCCCTAACAATATATCTTCTTATTGGGGTTATTGCGTTTGAAAATATTTTGATTTTCTTCTCCAAAAATTTTTAACCTTTTTTCTAGGAGATCTTGCTTTGTTTCTATTTCAATCTCTTTCCATGTGCCCATAGTCATGACATTTGGAGTATTCAACATTATGATTCACCATTCTTCTACAATTTCTTTCCATGTTTCCATAATTGTGGCACTTGTAACATTCAAAATTGTAGTTTGAGTGGACACCTCCATTTTCTTTAGCATTTCCTTCATAAGATTTGCAATCTCTAACCTTATTCCCAAATTTGTTGCAAGACAAACAATTAGCTAGAAATATACTTAGATACCTAGGTGTAGAAGGTCTTCTTGATGGCGCAACATCTCTATATTCATGTTTATCTAAACCTTGTTGATGAATCCTTCCTTTGTAGTCTCTACATTGATAGGATATTTTGAGAATGTTTGCATAAATCTTATCCTTCTCTTCACTTCTGTGGGAACATTCAACTTTATTTGTTGGTGGTTTGGATCTTTCACCTTGTTCAACATTTTTTTGTTTAGCATAACCCAATCCTATTTTGTCAAGTAGAGATCTTTTCTGGCTGAGCATGTCATCTAAGATCAATGTTCTCTTTTCAAACTTCAAGTTTGTGGAATTTTTCTTCTCCAATTTATTCCATAGAGTAATAATCTCAAACTATATTGTTTGGAAAACGTCTTCCTTCTCCTTAAGTTCACTTGTTAGGAACTCTTCAATTTTCTTTACCTCTTCCACATTCATTTTTAAGGAAGCAATAGTCTTTTCAATATCTTCATGGTATTTATGTTTTTTACCTTTTAATTCTTCTAGTATCTCTTCTATCAACACTTTATTCTTTTTGAGCTTCATCATTTCATGTAGGGAACATATTATATTTATTTCAAGATCAATTTATTCTTCATTGTCTTCTCATCCTTTAAGATATTTTTTCATGTTGTCTTCTTCATCACTAAGATTTGTAATCATGGACATGAGGAACATTTCTTATTCTTCTAAATCACTATATTTTCCTTCTTCATATGAACAGTCAACAATGTCATGTCCTATTCTTCCATATTCAAAACATTTATAGAGTAACTTACTGGGAACCTTTCTCTCTTTCCTTTCATCATCTTCATCTTTTGTGTTACTATTGGATGAGCTTCCTTCACCTTTTCCATCTAGTTCTTCATTTTTTTCTTCATCAAATTTGTAAATATTTTGTAGCTTGTCTGAAAGGTATTTAGTTGATGTACACTTTCCTAACTTGCCTTTCTATTTCATTTTTCTTCTTTAACTCCTTTTTGTTTGCATATTTCAGTGGTATTTTTTTAGTAGTGTAGTCATTAACAACAACAAGCCATACATTCACCCCTAAATCCATCAAGTAGCTTCTTATTCTAATGCTCCATAATGCATACTTATTTCCATCAAATATATGAACACCATTCAAAGGGAATCCTTCTTGTTGATCCATATATATGTTCACAAACATCGTTCTAGTGGTTCGATTGTTCTGAAGGTAGCTTGCTCTGATACAAACTATTAGAATAAAAACCAATACTGAGAGGTGGGGTGAAAAATTATTGGGCACTTTTTACAATTTCAAAATTTAATATCAATTGTAAACATTAACCATTAACAATAACATTCATAATCACATAAACCATACACAACACACAAGATATTTTATGTCGAAACCAAAATGGGAGAAAAAAACATAGTGATTTTCTTATATAATATAAATATTACATTCAATTTGTTTACCAACTCGAACTAGAAGTAGGATACAACCATTTAGTATATTATCTCCAACTAAAAGGAGGTTATAACCTCCTATTTTTACCACATGCTCCAACCTATACTAAGGATTCAAATCCTCAGTGATCTCCAACTCACTAGATTTACTAGCATAAATTATAAGTAAGCTACATACCAATGTCCTTGCCTCATCCTACCACCACGATATGAATAAGAAAATTAACCTATCATAGTCACTATATCTGTCAACTTTACATGTATCAGTATCTTTGTAAACCTGTAGTTGTATCGTTGTTCCTATCAACCTATACCTTTATCACTATATCTATCAACTTGTATAGTATATCACTATGTTTGTCAACTTGTACTTGTATCAATGTTTATGTATTTGTCACTGTCACAATCACTATATTCCTATATATGTATTTGTCATTGTATCTATGTCAATATGTACAAGCCTCAAATCTATCTTTTAAGAATTCCCATAAACAATCACCCATATATTTCATGTGTATCTTCAAACGATTATATCATAGTCATTTCCAAATGCTAGGATATTCCAAGATAATAACTATGATATGTGAAATGTCATCAACATAATCACGATAACATATCTTATATGCAATATCACCAAAGAAAGGATCTATCTCATACTCAATATCCATACCTTTTTCAAGACAACAAGATGGACTCTAGTCCATGAGAAGCATGACCATCACAAGAGAGACCTACATGTAAGAACCATACCTTTTCTAATATGAAGAAATAAGAAATAAACCATTCACCCAAAAAATATTTATATCATGTCATCGCATATCCTTTACAATAATATTTCCAATGAGCCAATAATTTCATAATTCTGATATCGTATGGGAAAGTTATCCCAATTTTATCAATCTTCACCAAATAACAAAAGATGATCCGAAAACTTTCCATGTTAGCTCCTCCACAAAAGTTCACACTTTATCCTTAGAGTTGCAAAATAGAGAGAGAGAGATGAATTGATGAAAAATTAGAAGTCTCTCCTTCTATTTATACTCTCTAATATACCTTTAACTTTCTTTATGGCCTAGATCCCACTTGTCCCTAAATTTAGAATCTCCATATTTTAAGGGGTACTTCAATGGGTTAATAACCTAATTCAAGGATTCGTCATGGAACTTTAACTTGTATTCATTATCACTTCATATCTTCATCAAAGGGGATTGGGGGCTTATGCTCATCATATTTAGTGGACACATCATTATTCCTTCTCGAGGTTATTTTCTCTTTATGTGGACTTATCCTTACTTTTGCAATTATTTGGAACAATAATCAATACTTTGGGGGATTCTTTATACTTCACACTAATATTTATTTGGATGAACTTTGGGGGATCTTTAGGGTCTTCTCCATCATGGGTAATGTGAACCCAACATCATGGTGATGTGGACCCAACACCATTATTCTATGGGTTTCTTCACCTTTCTCACCAATATTGTTTAGGGGTAACCTTAGGGACTTTCTTAAGGGTTTTCCCCATTTGTGTGCAACCTAAAGTGTCTTCACATGAGTGTTATACTTAAAGTTACACCATAAGGGGAACACTTTGGAGTTATATACACAATGACTTTGACATCAATGACAACCTTTTTCAACAATTGCATTAATACTCCACGACCCATTCAAAGTTAATGGAAATGGAACCAAATTGTATCAATGTTGTTTTTTAACCCGAAACGTAGTAGTCTAAAACTATTACAAGGCTAAAGTGCGTAAAAGTCACAAGCTAGTGACGACCTCAAATAATGATTCAATTATAGATTGGATTAAAGGTAACTTTTATGTTGGATTTCTCATATGGAAATTTCTATCTTGAAAGAAACAAATGTGAGGTTATTGAACTTGAAAGACCATGTTAAACAAAATTCAAGAACTAATTCAGTGATTTAAAATAATGTAGATGTATTTTATGAATTCCAATTTCTCTAAATGTGAGGTAATTCAAGGGAATAAATAATGATTAAAGTAGCCTACAATTATGGAAAAATAATAATGCATACCCTAAGGCAACAACAAAGCAAATTATCCTAAAAAATCCCTCTTTTAACTCCACTTCATGGAGTAAACATGAGATAGAATGATGATTGCATGACTATGCAGAATTTTCTGTGTGTAGTTCCCAAAGTGTGACTATTAATTATGACCCTCATAACTATGAGAAAACATTTACAATGATGACACAATTTTCCAACATTTTGAAAACAAAAAAAAACCTGAAAATTCACAACCCTTGATTATATGCTAGGGAAACACAAATCCACACTATTGGAAGAATTGTTAGAAAGTAGTAATACTCCACTAGTATGGTCCTATCATTACCAAACAATCTATTGAATTTTCCTTGGTATTCAATGGGATACAAAATTTACTACGTTCTGGTGTTAAAAAAAACCACATGGGGATCAAAGTATTTCATGCGCATCTACATTCCTCGGAACTCTTTTCTTTCATGCAAAGGGGAATATACATTGAAAATATCCAAAGGCCAATTCAATTATTTGAGAAATATGAGGCTAAAATGTAGTTAATTATGTTACTTACAATGAGTTAAAGGAGAGAGAAGACTCCCAACCCTTATATTGTGTGAGAATATTTTCATTTTTTACTCTTTTGGGGCCTTCTCTACTAAGGGACCCAGGTATGGTTTATTTTATACTAATTGTGAACTTATTTTCTTCCTCTTACTTCACCTACTCCATGTGTGATTTCCTCCCCATGGTGACCACATTTATTAACCCTGACATTGGAAATAAACCACTAGCTTGCCTTGGTACTTCTGTTTGAGATTCGATGAGATAGTGCTTGGAGATTGATGGTCCAGAGTAAGAGTTGTTCGTTGTATTATCACTGTAGTCATCAACATTATTATCGTCCTTAGGGATGTATGATGTATTTTATGTTGTTTTAGGGGAATATGTATCACTTCTTTCTAGGATAAACATAAGCTCAATGATAGGGTTTGAGGGCCCCTCATTTCCGATTATGAACATTGACTTATTCAATTTTAGTAAATCCTTATCCATAGTGTTAAATATGTGTGTGGTATACCCCTTGAGAGAAGGATATTCGACTCTAGGACTTCAATTTTCTCTTTCAAGAGAGTTGTTACCCTTTTGCATTCATTAGTTATCCTTACATGGTTGGCCTGTAAATTTAGATATTTTTCTTTTGTAGTGTCCTCCTCCTTTTTCCATTTATGAGTATTTGCTAGCATATTTATCCATCATTAATCCTTGCATGTTCGTCCTACAACTTCAGATATACAACTTTCATAGCCTACTTCTCCCTTTTCCACTTTTGAGTACTTGTTAGAGTATCAACTCTGAAGTTGGAAGGGATCATGACAAAATGTGTACCCCCAACGCCATCTAATTTATGGTTATAACGATAACTGATTTTCAAATGGCCATGATATCAACACTAAGTGCACTAGAATGACACATTTTTGAAGTCTATGGTTTGAACTGTTGGAGTATCGGTACAACCTCCACATGGTATAACCGCCGCACCTCTAGGAATATACAACAAGTGGACTAACCGCCACTCCTGGTGATAGGGCCTTGTGATGGGTTTCAAATGTTCATCAAAATCTGCAAGTTTCAGTGTAATGACAAGCCTTACATGGTATCAGAGCATAGGTCTCAAGCTCAATTCCCCCGAGCTACGCTGGAGTCGAGGTGTTGAAGTATCGATACAACCTCCACATGGTATAATTGTTGCACCTCTGGGATTATAAAACAAGTGGAATAACCGGCACTCCTAGTGATAGGGCCTTGTGTTGGGTTTCAAATGTTCATCAACATATGCAAGTTTTGGTGTAATGACAAACCTTACATGAACATAATGGTTCTTCCTTCCTTGCTTCAATCATAATGACATCTGGTAAACCATGAGCAATGTCCATTTAAACATAAATGGATGCAAAAAATGTAGTTTCGTTTGAATCTATCTCTAAAGGTACCTTCAAGAACGTTCTGAAAGAGTCTCCAATCACATATTTAATATCTTTGTGTCCCATAAATTTATAGTGATACATGGGATTTTGACCCATAGAGAAATTTTATGTAATATTTCCCTTTTCAGGTCAAAAATTGCATGCCATCTAAAGATGGATAAGATTGAATATCCTCAGAACTAAGGTCCTTCTATAACTATCTTTAGGTGAATTTCCATCAAATCGAATACAAATTAAATATACATTCTAGATCCCACATGAGTCAAAAGAAGATAGCCTAGACCAACTCCTAAGTTTTATTTAACCATTACTTTATGTCCTCCTTAAAAAACCTTCGAGCATGGAATCTTCTAACTAATTCAGTTTTGGTATAGTATATTTCCTTTTCTTTGATAAGAGATGGATCAACATCACCTTCATCTCTATTTATATTGTGTTTCCTATAGTGTTGTCAATAGGTCGTAGTAGTTTTGGGACCACCTTGTTGGAGTTCTCTACATGTGTTAGAGTTGTTAGGTCATAGAATAGTTGATATTCCATGGTGGAAGGATGGATGATATGAGTTAGAAGGTATATAACCATGATCTGTAGACTTTGGAGAACAGAAGCACATGGATCTAGGAGGGAAACCCATGATTTAGACTTGTGGATTGAGTATGATTTTCTTGTGAATCCTCATCATTATTATGTTCCTAGAGAAATATCCATGCTATGGATTCCTGAGTGGAGGGATGATTCTTTTGACGGAGATATTTTGAATGATCATGGATCCAAAGTCTTGATGGTGTATTGGACCTTTGATCATTTGATTCTTGTAGCTCCATTTACAAACACGCACACACACACACACACACACACACACACACATACATATATTATATATATTATATATAATCAAAATGTAAATTTAATAAATATAAATCATCAATAGCATCATCATCTCCATCCTCATCATTATCATTGTTGACATGATGATCATCATCATTGTCGTCATGATCAACATCATCATGATCATCAACAACATCATCATCAACAACAACATGATCATCATCATCGCCACCAACCTTAGCATCGTCCTTGTCCTCATGATGATATTCATTCTCATCATCATTTCCATCCTCTTCATCGTCATTGTTCACATGATGATAATAATCATTGTGATCATCATCAACATCATTGTTGTCAATATCATCATGATCCTCATCATCATTATTGTCATTGTCATGATGATCATCACTATCATGATCATCATCATCAACATCATCATGATCATCAACAACATCATGATCGTCAACAACATCATTGTCATCATCATCATATCCACCCTCAATATAATAATCATTATCACCATCCTCTTTATCATCATCATTGACATGGTGATGATCATCATTATCATCATCATCAAAATCATCATTGTCAACAACATCATTATTGTCATAACCCCAAAAATTTAGAAAAAATTAAAATTTTTAAAATAACATAAATTCTCATTTAATGCAGTCATTAACTGTTTGATTAATTTTATGTTACTAGAGATGTAACTGAATGATATTTTGACTATACTTCACTTTAAAGAGTAGTTTCTTTTCAGTTACTGATTGCTTTTCTGTTTGCGACACAAGGTGGGTTTGTCATGAAGGACTGGGCTTACTTAGCTTTCAAGCTAATGCAGCGGTTTTCTTCTATTTCAAGTAAACATGTAATATGTACGGGTCACAGTTGACAAGTCTCAGAATTTTACAATATGATTTGCTATAAATAACTTATTTAGTGAAAGTACATGCATGCTAGACAGATTTACCATGCTTCTTACGGTAAAACTTTTACTCAGTTTCCTTTGAGACCTAAATCTAGAAAAATGGAGTTCTTCACATAGAGATGGCAGTTAACTTTTCTATACAGAAACATAGGGTTTAACAAGTCTACAGAGTATGAAACCATCAAATGTTCTTACCGAAGGTAAAAGTAAGAATGTAATAATTATTTCTTTAATAAACAGCTAGCATAGTAGAAAATTACAACATCAAAGGTTTATTTTTTTATTATTCATTGTTACTGTAACATGCCATGTTAGATTGCATCACATTCAGATTTACGACTGTAGTTGTAAATGATAAGATATTACAAGTATCGATCTATACTTTTCTTACTTTAAGCATGTACAGTTTTATTGTTTGATACACGTCTTTTCTTAATAGTTTAAGGGTTTGCACTGCTTTGGAATCCTACCCTATTTCCAAAATTGACATTTGGATAGAAACCAATTCACCTCTAGAATCAGTTCTAGGATTATTTTATTTAACCCCTTTATGAGTTTTCAAGACTATTCTATCAAACAAGAAGGTTAAGTATAACCAAGCTACCTATCAATCATTAATTTATAACATCTTTCATAAATGTTTTGAGCCTATAAAGTGACAAAAGGCTAATTGTCACTACCAGGATTCTAAGACTAATAAAAAGGTTGTTAATCAAGTATCAATAATATGAAATATAGTAAACCAAAATCAAATTGATGAAAATCATAAATTAACTTACCCCTAAATATAGACTTACCTTCATTTGAAGACTAAGCAAGCGGCATTATAGTTGTGAGTTTAACAACAACTATGCCCTAACCATAATCCAATGCTTTTATAACTCTTTACCACTCACACAAATCTCTATACCTATGCATACGAGACTAATATAATGAGTAATATCTATAGTGCAAGGTTTTACAAACATAAACTAACGTTATATGGTTGAAATCATATTGCAGGTAATACTATGGTATAAAACACATTATGGAATCTCCACATGATGATTTGGTTTGAAGATCAGTCAAAGGAAAGGTCGTGGAACTTTAGAACTTTACCCATTGCATGGAAAGAATTTTATGTATTATGTGGTCATGTTTCAGCCATGCATTGGCGTTATATAACTATTGACTCAACCCTACTTATCATTTATCCTTTGCCCTCAGTCCTTGGGCCGCTCTGCAAACCCTCCTGGTCCATTTGGTTGTTGCGTTGATTGCTGTCAGTCCTCCTTCTGCTCCAGCTCTTCGTGAGCTCGGCTACTGCATTGTGTGGGAGATTAGGGTACTGAATGACTCGCTGCTTGTCCCTGCGATACCTCCGTTGTTTTAACTTGGGCTCTGGTCTGACAGTCCTTACCCTTCATCGTCCCCATGAGAGTGAATCCTCCTTCAAAGTATTGTGGCTTACACTATCTGTAGACGGTGGGTTATTTGCCAGGAAAGAGATTTCAGCTATAGGGTTTGACCTGTCCATCGAATTTCCGGGGTTTCTTTTGCTGTCAGTGGTTGAGAGTTTAACAACGTCACCCCTTTTACCATCGATAGGCAGGTTCCTCGCTCCAACTGGTTGCGGCATCACTGTGTGGAAAATTATACTACTAAGGTAACTAGGTGTAAATGTTTTCTTTAAAGCCAAGTTAAGATTAATGTTATTATGAATCTTTTGCATTAATAAAATAACTAATAGTCGGCTGAAAAACTGTTTTGCAGGTATACCTGTTACCCTCCTCTGCATACAAAAGGAATGAGGGTTACGGCAACATGGGCCACGATAAGTCCAGGTCTCTCCATGGCTTGTCCACTGTGTGTGAATCCTTAAGGGATTGCGATGGGTTGCTCGTTGTGGCCCTTATCAACCCTCATGGTTTTTGGTTGCTTGTTTTTATGTTAAGAAAATCGTGGGTTAATACCCCAGCTCTTATGCAGAGCTCTCCGAATTCGACCGTGAGTGTAAGATCTTGTTTGTAATTATTAATGTGTTTATAAAAACTTGAACAGGTTGTAAGCCTTCCTGCATAATTTTCTTTGCACTGCTGTGGGTTAATATTACGGTTCTGGTTTTTTATTTACAGTCAGTACATTGGTGTATTTTGTAAAGATTTCGGTATTTACCCTCGGTTATTATACCCGTAAATAGTTACTGGAATCCTTATACTATTTAAGTTTTGAATGCTTATTATGTTTTAAGTTTATTCTTATAAACGTATCTATGAGTATAATACTGTTAGATTTATCATTAGTTGATTTACTTATGAATAAAAATAGATTTTATAGGGTTTAACCCTAAATTGCAATGAAGGATAATAATTATTGTTCTTATTTCTTTTAATGTTAAAGATTAAATTAAGAAGGCAGCTGTAACATTAGGGTTACTGATTAAGTTTAAGGTATGCATTTAAGCTCGACTGCAGAGCATTCTATCCTTCTGTCTTTTCTTCCTGCACAGATAAACTCTTGATTGAAAACTGAAAAGAGGTGTTATTATCTTGTTTATAATTTAATCTTCTTATCAATAAGAAAATGTAAATGCTGTATTGTTTATACCCTGATAATAATATAGGGTTTTAAATTCTTCTTTTTGCAATTAACTGAGTATTGTCGGTAGACTTATACTATAGCTCAAATAATTCTAAGATTTACTTTCAGAAATAAAATGCTACCTATGTTAATAGTAATATTATTCTTATATTACATAAAAGTTTACTATTACATAACTATTTAACTCTTTGTGAATACTATAGATTTTATTTTAATATTCTTAGTTTATTTTTCGTAAGTTTATTGAGCATAGTACTTGTTAATTAATTCTATTTTCTTTTGTAAATAAATTGTTTTTCTTAGTTATAATATTTATTTGTATACATACACAGGCTTTAAATTAAATCTAACTAGGGTTTACTTTATAAGTACAACATTATCATTTATCCATATCTGAATAAATGAAATAATAGCTCTGTTTATTATTTGAACTCTGTCTTAAGAAGGAAATAATAAAATGAAAAACATTACAGACATTCATAGCCTCCAGTCCAGAATAGTTGACAGTAGTATCTAAATATTATATAACTAATTCCTATTTTGCGTTTATTCTTAACAAATGAAGTCATCCGAATACATGGAAGGAAACTATATAGTAAAATAGTAAGAATCCTAGTCTAACTTCTACTATCTATCTTTTACAGTAAAATTTACTCGAAACAAAAATACAGTACTAGGAAGTAGTTTTTATGACTATAGGAAAATAACTTATGAATTTGTGAGCCACTTGTAGTTACTGAAAGTAACTAAATAAGAAGCTCGGTTCAGAAGAATACTACTTCCCAATACCGAGATACTGTGCTGGAGTACGGTCTGGTGAACCCAGATGTGGAAAAACACAGTAATTCTTTAACTCAGCAATAGATTAACTACTAGTAACCTGAGATAGTCACATTACTAACTAACTAGCTCTTCAATCATATAATATAAACATAACATGCATCCATTCATACTCATTAAACATAAAGAGATAAGTGACAGAACGAGTTTAAACTGGAACAACAACAGCAATGGGAGGCCGTTCCTCCCTACCAAATCCTGGAGAGCACTCAGACAGTGACTCCTCAAGACCCCCAAGCTTGCTCTAGTCTCCCTGGCTGGAACTAGGTGCAGCAAAGTCAGATACCAGTCTTCAAACTCAGTATTAACTTAGAACTATTAGTGAGTCCTCTCAGCCCAAAAGCTGTAATGAAATCAAGTTACTGCAACAATCCTCTTAGAAACAACTTCCTTACTGTATTTCCCTCTTCCTCAATGAATTTCCTGAATAACATTCACCTGAATGAATTCTCTTTGGAAAAAATATCTGAGTAGCCTCAGCTCTCTTCATTTAGTACTTTTAAAAGATTGCCTAGGTCTTTTTTGGGTTAACTGTCATTTAATGAGCCACCTTCTCTGATCCCACTTTCTTGGGGGATCATGACCCCAAATGTAGGGAAGTTGCCACTTGCAACTTAGGAAGTGTTTGAGGATGCTGCCACTTGTCTTTTGCCTTCCACCTAGTTCCATCCACCAGTTTGAATAGTAACCTCTTTTTAACAGCTCTCCCATGCTGTTGTCTCCATAATTTATTTATTAATAATAAAAATATTCTGAATTACATTCCAATTCTGTTGAATCTGTTGAGTCATCAATTTCCTACTTAGCATTAAATTTAATATAATGTCTCAGGAATATAATTAAAACCATTTACATAATTTTACAAAATTGGGGTATGTGACATACACACCCCCTTAAAAAGTAACATCATCCTCGATGTTACTTATTCTTCATCCTCTGGAACCTCCTGGAACAAATTCAGGTATGCTTCCCGCATCTTACTTTCCAATTCCCAGGTAGCTTCTTCAGGACTAAGGTGCTTCCATTGCACCTTCACCTGTCCAATGGCACGGTTCCGCAGAGTAATTTCCCTCCTCTCGAGGATATAGTCCGGTTCCACTAGAACTTCTCCTTCTGGTTCCACCTATACAACATTCCAATCAATTACATGAGTAGCATCATGAACATACTTTTTCAGAACAGAAATATGGAAAACATTATGCACTTTCAAATTAGGTGGTCACACTAACTGATATGCAACTTAACCAATTCTGGATAGAATTTCAAATGGACCACAGTAACGTGGTGCTAGTTTTGCACAACTCCCCAGTCTTAGGGAGATTTTCTTTGGTCTTACCTTTATGAACACGTGTTCACCCACTTGGAACTCTTTAGGATTTCTTTTTAAATCTGCTTGGCTCTTTTGTCGATCCTGTGCCACCTTTAAGTTTTCCTACACTTGTTTCACAATCTGTTCCATTTCCTTCAATAATTCATGCCCTAACACCAATCTATCTACTGGATTATTCCAGGAGATAGGAGTGTTACATTTATGCCCATACAGAATTTCAAATGGGCTGAACTTGGCTAAGGATTGATAGTTATTATTGTAAGCGAATTCTGCTAAATGCAAATAATCCTCCCACTTACCTGGCTGATCCTTAACATACATTCTTAACAGATCTTCCAACACCTGATTTACTCTTTCTGTCTGTCCCTCTGTCTGAGGATGAAAAGAGGTGCTGAAATTCAGTGTTGTGTTTAATCCTTTAAACAAGGATTTCCATAAATTCCCTGTGAATTTAGGATCCCTGTCTGAAATAATAACCTTAGGTACTCCATGTAACCTAAAAATTTGCTTTAGAAATATATCTGCTATATTGGCAGCCTTGTAGGTAGTCTTGACAGGAATGAAGTGTGCTGCTTTACTTAACTTGTCCACCACCACCATAATGGAATCGTTATGATTCTTATTTCTGGGTAATCTAGTAATGAAATCTAAGCTGATTATCTCCCACTTCCAACTAGGAATAGGCAAGGGTTGCAACAAACTAGCTGGATGTTGGTGTTCTGTTTTCACTTGTTGACAGTCCAAACATCTAGCTATATATTCAACTACTTCAGACTTCATATTAGGCCAGAAATATTCTTTTCTTAACATGGTGACAGTTTTCTGGTAGCCTGGATGCCCTGAGTAAGGGGTTTTATGAACTTCATCCAGAATCAGCAATTTAACCTTAGGCACATTAGGCACATACAATCTGTCCTTAAACAATAAAAATCCATCTTTATTTAGACTATAACCCTTTATTAAACTTTCTGTAGGTTCTTCTTTAGCTGTAACTTGTAATTTTTGATAATTTTCATCCAATTTTATTCCTTCAGTCAACTGTTCATTTAAATCAGAAGCATAAGTACTGATTGCTGCTATAAAATTCAGCTTTGCGTTTCTGCTCAAAGCATCAGCCACCTTATTTTCTTTTCCTTTTATGTGCTGAATTTCGAAATCGTATTCACTTAAGAAGGCTAACCATCTTGCTTTCCTTGCATTTAAGTTGGGCTGATCTAAAAGGTATTTCAAACCCTTATTATCAATCATTAAAGTAAACTTTCTACCTATTAAGTGGTGTCGCCACATTTTTAAGGCATGAATAACAGCTGCAAGTTCCAAATCGTAAGTGGCATAATTCTTTTCGTGGATCTTTAACTTCCTGGACTCATAGGCAATGACATGCCCATCTTGAGTCAGCACTCCGCCTAAACCATCATTACAAGCATTGGTGCATACCACAAAATCCTTATTAGGATCTGTTATTTTTAGAATAGGCGCAATTGTTAACACAATTTTTAATTTCTTAAAAATTTCTTCACATTTTAAGTTCCAATCAAATTTCTTGCCTTTCTTTTGCAAGGAAGTGATTGGATTAGCTATTTTTGAAAAATATTCAATGAATCTCCGGTAGTAACCAGCAATTCCCATGAAGGACCTAACATCTGTTATGTCTTTTGGAACTGGCCAATGTTCGATTGCCTGAATCTTTTCAGGATCCACGAAAATACCTTCCTTAGTCACGACGTGACCTAAGTACTGGATTTTGTCCTTAAAGAAATCACACTTGCTGAACTTTGCAAAGAGCTATTGCTCTCACGGCTCTTGTAAGACTATCCGTAGGTGTTCATTATGTTCCGCTTCATTTTTAGAATAAATTAAGATGTCATCGATGAATACAACAACAAATTTATCTAAATATTTATGCATTATGTTATTCATCAGACACATAAAGACAGTTGGGGCATTAGTAAGCCCAAATGGCATTACGACAAATTCGTAATGTCCATACCTTGTTCTAAAGGCTGTCTTGAAAATGTCCTCTTCTTTAATTCTTACCTGATGATATCCTGATCTCAGGTCTATCTTAGAGAACACCGTAGCTCCACATAGCTGATCAAACATATCATCTATGTGGGGTAACGGATATCTGTTTTTAATTGTCATTTTATTAAGTTGATGGTAATCTATGCAAAGTCGCATAGTTCTGTCTTTCTTTTTGACAAAGATTACTGGTGCTCCCTAAGGGGAAACACTAGGTCGAATATACTTCTTATCTATTAATTCCTTTAACTGTGATTTTAATTCATTAAGTTCCAAAATGTTCATACGATACGGAGCTTTCGAGCTAGGTACAGCACCTGGTACCTCCTCAATAGTGAAATCCAGTTCCCTCCTAGGAGGTAATCCTGGAATTTCCTCCGGAAAAACATCAGTAAATTCGTTTAACACAGGAATATCCTCTATTTTTATTTTATCTTTTTCAGATTTATTTGCCTCATCTATAATAGTTACAGCATAGGCTTTGCACCCTTTTCTGACTGCTTTTTTAGTTGTAAGGAAGAAATCTGCGTAATTACAGTTTTCCTAGGAACACCCTTAACTGTTACTGGTGGTTCATTATTATTTATACATGTAAATGTTTTATCAAAACAGTTTAAAACTACCCTGTGCTGTTCTAACCAATCCATACCAATTAATAAGTCATACGAGCCAAGTGGCAGAACATTTAACTTAACAATAGTTTTAAAATCATTCATAACTAAAGTACACTCCTTAACATAACAGGTCACTTTCCTTTTTGCCCCTGTGGCTAATTGAACTAACCAGGAGTTATCAAACTTTTCAACAGTCAAATTACACTTTTCTACTATCTTAGGTGAAATGTAACTAATATTAGCACCTGGATCTATTAAAATAGTTACAAGGGTTTGGTTAACCATACCTTCTACTTCCACCATGGAAGTTTGATAATCAGCTTGGTGGTTCTCCAATGCTGCATTGATTCGGGGCATAGTCCTTGCAAAATCTCCAACAGTCATTTCATCTTGTATAGTATGAATGTTGCTATTTGGCTTCTTCCGATTTGGGAGGACTGAAGCATAGTGCGGGCCATTGCACTCCCAGCACTTAACAGGCTCCTTCTGCTCGAAATTCTTAGTAAAATTTCCATGATTGTTCGAAACTTCCTTGCCCTTGAAGTTATTGGAATTATTGGAATTATTAGGAACACCATTTCTGTTTCCCTAGAAGTTTTTACCATTAGAATGATTTCTTTTCTTATTATTCCTGAAATTTTTCTGGGGTACAAACTCTTTTTTGTTGAACTCAAACTGATTACTGTTCTTTTTAGCCTTCCAGTTGGCTATTCCTTCTTTCTTTTTGTTCTGTTCAAAATAGAAATTATCCTTCCGCATGGCTTCTTCTAGAGTTTTGGGGTTATCATATTCAATTCTGTCCTTTATATGATATGGCAGGCAGCTGAGAAACCGCTGTACTTTAGGTTTCTCATCAACTAAATATGGCACATACCTTAACAGACTTAAGAACTTACTGTTTAAGTCCTTCATAGTCATGGATCCCAACTTTAATTCATAAAATTCTTTCATCCTTTCTTCATAGTATTGTTCGGACAGAAACTTCTTCTTGAAGTACCTTTTAAAAGTACTCCAATTGACTTCTTTTTCCTTGATTCCCTTAACTCTTGTCAGATCTTGCCACCATATATCTGCCTTTCCAGAAAGATTATAGATGGCGATTCTCGCCTTCAGCTGATTTGAATAGTTGTATATCTGGAAATATTTTCTCATCCCAAATAACCAGGACTCTGCCTCTTCCCCTTTTTCAGTCTCTCCGTTGAAAGTTGGGGGCTTTATTTTTTTGAACTCCCCGGAAATCTCTTCGTATGGCCTGTATTTTTTCTTTCTGTTATACAACTCAGCCTCACTACTATCACTAGTAGTGTAGTAGCTTTGTTGCTCCGTGAGCCCTTCAGATGATGAGCTGCTCTCAACCTTAGCCAGTTTCATTTTTTTAGATCCTTTCTGATGACTAACTTCCTCATATTCAGATCTTTTACTCCTCCCTTCTATCTGGAATTTTTCCATCAAAATTTGATTTAACTCCTCTTGAGTTTTCAGAATCCTTTCATTGTCCTACTTGACTGATTCTATTTCAGTCTTTAAATTCTTTATAGTGTGCATCAGCTCTGAGGAGTGAGCAGTTACCTCCTCTATCACAGGTTCTCTAGACACCTGTCTTGTCTCAGTGTTTGGAGACTCCTCCTCAGCATATTCTCCTAACTTCTCCATACCTGCCTGTTAAATTCAGAAAAAGAAATTTTCTTCCTTTCACATAAAACAAAATACAGGTTAGTATGTTATTTTTACCTATCTACGGAAACTAGTTGGGCCACATCAAGGCCTAGTATTTGAACCATGCTCTGATACCACATGTCATAACCCCAAAAATTTCAAAAAATTTAAAATTTTTAAAATAACATAAATTCTCATTTGATGCAGTCATTAACTGTTTGATTAAATTTATGTTACTAGAGATGTAGCTAAATGATCTTTTGACTATACTTCACTTTAAAGAGTAGTTTCTTTTCATTTACTGATTGTTTTTCTATTTGCAACACAAGGTGGGTTTGTCATGAAGGACTGGGCTTACTTAGCTTTCGAGCTATTGCAGCAGTTTTCTTCTATTTCAGGTAAACAGGTAAGATGTACGGGTTGCAGTTGACAAGTCTCGGAAGTTTACAATATGATTTGCTGTAAATAACTTATTTAGTGAAAGTACATGCATGCTAGACAAATTTACCATGCTTCTGATGGTAAAACTTTTACTCAGTTTCCTTTGAGACCTAAAGCTAGAAAAATGGAGTTCTTCACATAGAGATGGCAGTTAACTTTTCTATACAGAAACATAGGGTTTAACAAGTCTACAGAGTATGAAACCATCAAATGTTCTTATTGAAGGTAAAAGTAAGAATGTAATAATTATTTCTTTAATAAACAGCTAGCATAGTAGAAAATTACAACATCAAAGGTTTTTTTTTATTATTATTCATTGTTACTGTAACATGCCATGTTAGATTGCATCACATTCAGATTTACGACTGTAGTTGTAAATGATAAGATATTACAAGTATCGATCTATACTTTTCTTACTTTAAGCATGTACAGTTTTATTGTTTGATACACGTCTTTTCTTAATAGTTTAAGGGTTTGCAATGCTTTGGAATGCTACCCTATTTCCAAAATTGACATTTGGATAGAAACCAATTCACCTCTAGAATCAGTTCTAGGCTTATTTTATTTAACCCCTTTATGATTTTTCAAGACTATTCTATCAAACAAGAAGGTTAAGTATAACCAAGCTACCTATCAATCATTAATTTATAACATCTTTCATAAATGTTTTGATCCTAGAAAGTGACAAAAGGCTAATTGTCACTACCAGGATTCTAAGACTAATAAAAAGGTTGGTAATCAAGTATCAATAATATGAAATATAGTAAACCAAAATCGAATTGATGAAAATCATAAATTAACTTACCCCTAAATATAGACTTACCTTCATTTGAAGACTAAGCAAGCGGAATTATAGTTGTGTGTTTAACAACAACTATGCCCTAACCATAATCGAATGATTTTATAACTCTTTACCACTCACACAAATCTCTATACCTATGCATATGAGACTAATATAATGAGTAATATCTATAGTGCAAGGTTTTACAAACATAAACTAATGTTATATGGTTGAAATCATATTGCAGGTAATACTATGGTATAATACACATTATGGGATCTCCATGCGATGATTTGGTTTGAAGATCAGTCAAAGGAAAGGTCGTGAAACTTTAGAACTTTACCCATTGCATGGAAAGTATTTTAGGTATTACGTGGTCACGTTTCAGCCATGCATTGGCGTTATATAACTGTTGAATCAACCCTACTTATCATTTCTCCTTTGCCCTTGAGCCTTTGGCCGCTTTGCAAACCCTCCTGATCCATTTGGCTATTGCGTTGATTGCTGTCAGTCCTCCTTCTGCTCCAGCTCTTCGTGAGCTCGGCTACTGCATTGTGTGGGAGATTAGGGTGCTGAATGACTCGCTGCTTGTCCCTGCGATACCTCTGTTGTTTTAACTTGGGCTCTGGTCTGACAATCCTTACCCTTCATCGTCCCCATGAGAGTGAATCCTCCTTCAAAGTATCATGGCTTATACTGTCTGTAGACGGTGGGTTATTTGCCAGGAAAGAGATTTCAGCTATAGGGTTTGACCTGTCCATCAAATTGTCAGGGTTTCTTTTGCTGTCAGTGGTTGTGAGTTTAACAACATCACCCCTTTTGCCATCGATAGGCAGGTTCCTTGCTCCAACTGGTCGCGACATCACTGTGTGGAAAATTCTACAGCTAAGGTAACCAGGTGTAAATGTTTTCTTTAAATCCGAGTTAAGATTAATGTTATTACGAATCTTTTGCATTAATAAAATAACTAATAGTCGGCTAAAAAACTGTTTTGCAGGTATACCTATTACCCTCCTTTGCATACAAAAGGAATGAGGGTTACGGCAACACGGGCCATGGTAAGCCCAGGTCTCTCCATGGCTTGTCCACTGTGTGTGAATCCTTAAGGGATTGCGATGGGTTGCTCGTTGCGGCCCTTATCAACCCTCATGGTTTTTGGTTGCTTGTTTTTATGTTAAGCAAATCGTGGGTTAATACCCCAGCTCTTACGCAGATCTCTCCGGCTTCAACCGTGAGTGTAAGATCTTGTTTGTAATTATTAATGTGTTTATAAAAACTTGAACAGGTTGTAAGCCTTCCTGCATAATTTTCTTTGCACTGCTGTGGGTTAATATTACGGTTCTGGTTTTTTATTTAGAGTCAATACATTGGTGTATTTTGTAAAGATTTGGGTATTTACCCTCGGTTATTATACTCGTAATGAGTTACTGGAATCCTTATACTATTTAAGTTTTGAATGCTTATTATGTTTTTATTTTATTCTTATAAACGTATCTATGAGTATAATACTATTAGATTTATCATTAGTTGATTTACTTATGAATAAAAATAGATTTTATAGGGTTTAACCCTAAATTGCAATGAAGGATAATAATTACTGTTCTTATTTCTTTTAATGTTAAAGATTAAATTAAGAAGGCAGCTGTAACATTAGGGTTACTGATTAAGTTTAAGGTATGTAGTTAAGCTCGACTGCAGAGCATTCTGTCCTTCTGTCTTTTCTTCTTGCACATATAAACTCTTGATTGAAAACTGAAAAGAGGTGTTATTATCTTGTTTATAATTTAACCTTCTTATCAATAAGAAAATGTAAATGTTGTATTGTTTATACCTTGATAATAATATAGGGTTTTAAATTCTTCTTTTTGCAATTAACTGAGTATTGTCGGTAGACTTATACTATATCTCAAATAATTCTAAGATTTACTTTCAGAAATAAAATGCTACCTATGTTAATAGTAATATTATTCTTATATTACATAAAAGTTTACCATTACATAACTATTTAACTCTCTGTGAATACTATAGATTTTATTTTAATATTCTTAGTTTATTTTTCGTAAGTTTATTGAGCATAGTACTTGTTAATTAATTCTATTTTCTTTTGTAAATAAATTGTTTTTCTTAGTTATAATATTTATTTGTATACATACACAGACTTTAAATTAACTCTAACTAGGGTTTACTTTATAAGTACAACATTATCATTTATCCATGTCTGAATAAATGAAATAATAGCTCTGTTTATTATTTGAACTCTGTCTTAAGAAGGAAATAATAAAATGAAAAACATTACAGAGATTCATAGCCTCCAGTCCAGAATAGTTGACAGTAGTATCTAAATATTATATAACTAATTCCTATTTTGCGTTTATTCTTAACAAATGAAGTCATCCGAATACATGGAAGGAAACTATATAATAAAATAGTAAGAATCCTAGTCTAACTTCTACTATCTATCTTTTACAGTAAAATTTACTGGAAACAAAAATATAGTACTAGGAAGTAGTTTTTATGACTATAGGAAAATAACTTATGAATTTGTGAGACACTTGTAGTTACTGAAAGTAACTAAATAAGAAGCTCGGTTCAGAAGGATACTACTTCCCAATACCGAGATACTGTGCTGGAGTACGGTCTGGTGAAACCATATGTGGAAAAACACAGTAATTCTTTAACTCAGCAACAGATTAACTACTAGTAACCTAAGATACTCACATTAATAACTAACTATCTCTTCAATCATATAATATAAACATAACATGCATCCATTCATACTCATTAAACATAAAGAGATAAGTGACAGAACCTATTTAAACTGGAACAACAACAGCAATGGGAGGCCGTTCCTCCCTACCAACTCCTGGAGAGCACTCAGACAGCGACTCCTCAGGACCCCCAAGATTGCTCTGGTCTCCCTGGTTGGAACTGGGTGCAGCAAAGTCAAATACTAGTCTTCAAACTCAGTATTAACTCAGAACTATCAGTCATTTCTCTCAGCCCAAAAGCTGTAATGAAATCAAGTTACTGCAGCAATCCTCTTAGAAATAACTTCCTTACTATATTTCCCTCTTCCTCAATGAATTTCCTGAATAACATTCACCTGAATGAATTCTCTCTGGAAAAAATATCTGAGCAGCCTCAACTCTCTTCATTAAGTACTTTTAAAAGATTGCCTAGGTCTTTTTTGGGTTAACTGCCATTTAATGAGCCACCTGCTCTGATCCCACTTTCTTGGGGGATCATGATCCCAAATGTAGGGAAGTTGCCACCTGCAACTTAGGAAGTGTTTGAGGATGTTGCCACTTATCTTTTGCCTTCCACCTAGTTCCATCCACCAGTTTGACCAGTAACCTCTTTTTAACAACTCTCCCATGTTGTTGTCTCCATAATTTATTTATCAATAATAAAAATATTCTAAATTACATTCCAATTCTGTTGACTCTGCTGAGTCATCAATCTCCTACTTATAATTAAATTTAATATAATGTCTCAGGAATATAATTAAAACCATTTACATAATTTTACAAAATTGGGGTATGTGACAATTGTTATGATCAACATGACGATCATCATCATCGACATCCTCATCGTCATCATCATGACGATCATTATTGTCATCATCATATCCATCATCTTCATCATTATTGTCATCATCATCGTCAACAACATTATCATGATCATCAGCCTGATCATCATCATCGCCATACCCATCATCATCATCATTATCATCATCATCATCATCTTCATCGTCATCATGACAATTGTAATTTTCATCATCATCTCCATACTATTCATCATGATTGTCAACATGATGATGATCGTCATTAACGTCATCATCAACAACAACATCATCAAAATCATCATCATCATAATCACCATCCTCATCCTCATCATAATCATGAATATGATTGTCATTGTCATCATCAACAACAACAAAATAGTTGTCATCATCATCTTCGTCATCGTTGTTGTCATCATCATTTCCATACCTATCATCATCATCATCATCATCATCATTGTTTGTACTATTTAGGTGATACAGATTACACAAGTTAAGGTTAATATAAGTATTATAATAAAAAAGTATATATGTTATAAGTACTAATTATACACATGGTATTATTCCTATGATGATTTTATAGAGTGCCTACAAGGGGTCCTCTATTATAAGTTATGGCAAGAGATTCTTGAAAAAGCATTTCAAAGCTATACGTAGCAATCAAAATGAATCGCATATCCCATCATCATATACACACATATTCATATTATGCATCCCTTTACAACAAACATGGTGATAGTTGTTGATGTTTTCTCCAATATATAGCATCAAGAAACATTCATTATGAAAGAGGATTAAAGTAATCTATTATATGATAGAGGACTATTGTTGAATTGGGAATATAGTAAGAATTGTTTGGGACTTCTTAGTGGGTCTATTCAACATTAGAAATATATAAATGAATATATAAGCATATAAGGAGAAGCATAACATCATCATCATGAATATATCTTCTTAATAAATATGAAAAATCTAATAATAAATGGTCAACATGTGAGTTAACAATGTAGTGGTCAAACTAGTAAGTCGGTCTTGAAGATAGAATGAAAAGTGAAGATAAAAAGTGCAAGTCGACCCAAAAGTGAAATTGAAGTGATTTGAAGTGTATAAATAGCCATCTAAACATTTCATTTTGACACATCACAACAACACACCATCCTCTCTCTCTCTTATGCACAATTTTAGTTGGGCATAGTGAAAGATCAAGGAAACAAGTTCTAGGTTTAGTTATAATTTCTAAAAAAATTCCCTCTTACTAGGTTTTCTTGTGAAGGAGTGTGCACCCTCTATGCCACTGAGTTCGCTCTATGTAGATGGTGATTTTTGACATGCCCTTGTGAATTAGGTTTCTTCATGTTATGTTTGGTGTACTCTTATTATTAGAAATATATTCTTAAGAAAAGTTGTTGGGTTTTATCCCTATCAGGTTTCCCATGATAAAAACTCTTGTGTCTCTTGTCCATGGTTATCTTTTTGTGATCCTTGTTTTATTTCCACTACAAGTGAAGGTTGAAATTTTGAGTATGTAATTATGGAATGATAAATGCGGGATTTTAATAATTAGGACATAATTATCAATATCTGAAAATTGTACTACTAAGTTATAAAATTCAACAATAATCTCACACAATAGGATCATAGTATCACAAGTCAATAAAAACATCTCTATTAATGCACTGGAAATTTCCATTGTGGTAAGAAATTAGTTCCTAAGCAAGCACACCATTCTAGAATAGTAGGAACTCTTTAGTGATGGTGCTAGAAAGAAAACATCTCTTTATTTTTCAATATGTAACTATAGTTGTAACTTATTTATCCTATATATCTGTGATATAGCCATACCATGATCAAGTCAAGCAACATTTCCCAAAAAAAACTTCACCATATTAAATGCCTTAAAAGATGTATGCATGTAAGTAAAAATATAAAGCAGTATGAATGTTTGTTTAATGGAAAATATTGTGCATAAAATATAAGGATTATGTATGTAAAGTTAGGTGGGAACAAGAAAGAAATAGGTGTGGAATAAGAGCATGTTGGAAATCATTTTAAACCTATACCTTCATCAACATGCTTCCATAATTGAAATATCCTAACCTTTGACTATATAAAACTGTCAAAGAAAAGAAAACACCAATATACAAATATCACTATAACCATTAGTCTTGATCATAAACTCATTTATATTCCACTCTTTTGATATCATAAAAACCCACTAAAACATAATAAATGACTATGTTCCATGCTTGTAATGATAGAGAAATACAATACAAGGTCAATATTTAATGGGAAGTTGAATGGATGGGGATTTAGGCCTTTCATTTAATTTGGTTCACAAAGAGAAAAAACCCCAATAAATTTAGTGATAAGTGTGGAGCATAAGTTATCATAATATAATGTGAAATTTATGATTATTCAGGAATTTGGAGATAATAATGTTATTTGATATATGAATTTGTTATGATACTTCAAAATCATTCTCATGTTGATTGTTTTGAGGTCAACATTTGGTGACACCACTTAAGTTGTTGGTAGTTGCAACATATGAAATTCAACATCTTTAATTTAGTATGATGCATTTTGTTTGGGAATGTGGGAATAATGTAGCAATTGAAGTTCGGTAGATATGCAAAATGATAGATATAGGCATCACAAGTTTTAGGAGTTTATGCATATAAGTGTTATAAGTTAAGGGTCATGTGTTATGATTAGATGTTATGGTTTATCAAGGTTAAAAAATAATGTTTAGTATTGGGGTTAAGTGTCAATGGGTATAAGGATCAAGGGTTAATGGCAGGGATAATTTTAGGGGCGAAATTTATCCCATGGGCTATTTTTAGGGGGTTTTCCCCAAAAAAATATTCGCCATTTTGCATTTTTTTAAGCGTTGTTTCACCCAATTTTGATGGGGTAAACTTGTTTCACCCTAAAAACCACCAAATTATTATATAAACGATATAAAATCCTTGGAAATTAAAATATTTTTTGAAAAATATCGCCAAACATTTTATAGTTGGCGTTTTAAGAATTGGTAAGATTCGCGAACATTTATACACTTTTAAATAAGTATGGTTCCTTAAAATCATCCCTGGTTAATGGTTATATGGATTCTATTGGTAATTGAGGTGGTAAATATTGTAATAAGTGTTAAGGGATATACGATTTAAGGGTACTTATAAAATCATCAAATGAACAATAAAATGTGTTTCATTAGTGCTTGTAACATATATACATTTCCTATTCTAACACTTATATTACCCTTAACTTATGTAACCTTTATCACCTAAATAATACAAACCATGATCATGATAATGATGGGGATGGTGATGATGATGATGTTGATGATGACGATGATATTGTTGTTCATGATGACGAAAATGATGATAGTCACGATGACAATGATGATGATGATGATAATCATGTTGATGATGATGATGGTGATGACGATGTTGATGATGATGACAGTTATGAGCATCATCATTTAGATGATATTGATGATGAATATGATTACGATGATGATGACAATTATGATTTTCATGACGATGATTATGATAATGATGAGGATGGTGATGTTGGTGATTATGATGATTATGTTGACGGTGACAATGATGTTTTTTATAATCATGATGATGTTGATGACAATGAAAACAATGATGAGGAGGAGAATTTTGATGATGATGATGATATATAAAAGTAAGGATATGACATTAAAGAGATTCAATAAACATTTCTCGATCCTCACTAGGACCATCATGATTAGGATCTATAGAGAGTGAGGATGTTAAACCCTAAAATTTGGGCACATTTCCCCCTATATTGTGGCACTTTACTCCCTATATGGTGGCTTATTATAGATTATTGATGTAGGATTTGGTTCATTATTGGGTCTATTAGTTGTTATTGTACACCTTTGTCTCCTATATATAGGAAGGAGATATTCTCATGTTAGTAAGCACTATATATTGTTTTTTCTTGGGTACACAATACACTGTGTACAGAGGTTCCTTCCTCCAAAAGGATTGTTATATATCTCTATTATTTGTTATTAATGCATGTATTACTCTTTTTTTGTCTATTTATGGGACTTGGTTGCATAACATTTGGTATCATAGCTCTTTCCTTGGGACTCGCTTCTGTAAAATGAGACATCTTGGCATTTTCGCTACAAGTTTTTATCTACAAGGATTCAAAGATATAGGTTAAAAAAACACTTCCAAAATAGGCCAAACTATCTCCAATATGAAATTCAGATCCTGTAACATTACATTTTTGGAGGTAATTGCGGAGGAAGATATGGGTTTTGACTAGTCCAAAACCTAGTCTAAAATAAGAGTTCTAGGGAGAAAAGTCATATTGGAGGCATCCAAGATCCAAATTGAGTGAGACCAATTGAATAAGAAAGAACACGGACCAAGTTATTTGTGGTAGAATTTTCACTTGCAGAAGCAAAATATTGGACACATGGTATACTATACAAATTCTCTATTTTGGATAGGAAAAAATTAGAAACTTTGAAATATTTGCAATAATGTTTTTGGCAAATCCAAATTAGGTCATACTTACAGAATTAGAAAGAGGACACATCAGGGTACCATGGGCCAAAGTTTTAGATCCATAGCGGTCGAAATTAAAATTCTAACTCAGTTACAAGTCATCCCTAAAATAATCTTCCAATTAGGGTTTGAAACATGTGATGTGGGAAAAAAACATCATATTTGAGGAATCCGAGATCCAAATTGAGTAAGACCAAGTGCATATGAAAGAATACATACCAGGGTATCTCTGGTAGGAATTTTAGTGGAAGAAACAAATTATTGGATATGTGGCATACCATACAAGTTATGTCTTCTAGATAGGACAAAAATAAGAATTTTTGGGAGATTTACAATAAATTTTTATTGGCACATTTAAATTAGGTCAGACCTATGGCATGGAAAGTGGACACATCAAAATACAACATGAGAAATGTTTAGACCTATAGGAGCTGAAATTCCATTTTTTTCTCAGCTTCAAAGTCGGATCTAAAACAATCTTCATAGCATGGTTGTCTCCAATACCGAAATTGAGTTAGACTTGTTGCATCAAAAATAAAACTGATCATAATATCCATGGTATATTTTTTAGAGTTAGATTTGAAATATTGGACACTTGGCATACCATACAAGTTTTCTCTTCTGGATAGGACAAAAATAAGAAGTGTTGGGAGAATTGAAATAGAGTTTTATTAGAGCATCCAAATTAGGCTAGACCTATGGAATCAGAAGGAAGACACATTAGGAGACCACAAGCCCAAGTTGTAGACCTAGAGGAGTTGAAATTTTAAATTTATCTTCGTCCAAGTTAACCATAAAACAATATTCCAATCAGGGTTTGAAGAAGGAAAATCTATAGTTCAAGCAATGGTAGATCACATAGAGCATCAACAAGTAGTCTCCAAATGTTGAAGATGTCCAAAAACAAGATGAAACAACAAGTATATCAACATCAAATCCAAAGTAGTTTTGAAGAAGGAAAAATCATATGGGAACTTGAACAAATCATTGAAACAAGGACCAAACAACTACAAAATCAAGCTATTAATGAGTACCTCATCAAGTGGAAGAAGTTACCAGCTACATATTCGACATGGGAAGATGATTCCTTCACACAGATGCATCAATAACTCTCCAAGCGTTGAGGACAATGCTTGCATTAAGGGGAGGGGAAGGTTAATCCCTAAAGGTTTGGCACATTTCCCCATATAGTGTGGCACTTTACCCCCTATATGTTGGTGTGTTACAAATTATTGATGTAGGCTTGGTTCTATTATCAGGGCTATTAGTTTCTATTGTACACCTTTGTCTCCTATATATAGGAATGAGATATTATTATGTTAATAAGCATTGTATGTTGTCTTGTCTTGGGTACACATTATATTGTGTAAGGAGGTTCCTCCCTCGAAGAGGATTGTTATTTATCTCTATTCTTCATTATTAAGGTGTGGATTACTCTTTTCTTGTCTATTTCCGGGACTTGGTTGCATAATAGAGACAAGGCTCATTAGATGACAAAAATTACATGGCATACAAATAGTTAACAAAAACCCTGAAAATCACTTGGTATATGGATAGCTAAAGCTAAATAATGATTTTTTATTTATTTTTCAAATCCCCAATCAATAATATCCAACTTTCGTTGAGTGTTAAGTCATCATCCCTATTTAAATTGTTTGGGTTGAACTCTATGTCAAGATGATATTTTACTTTGTGTATTTACAATGTTTGACCATGTGATGATGATGCTACTAATTATTTGTATTTATTATTTATATTTTGGTTATTGATTATTATTATTATTTTCATCGTTATTGTTGTTGCTATTGTTGTTATGCCTACAAAATGAAAACAAAGGAACAAAAAAACATAATTGCATGCTACCTCCCGCTAGACACTGCATACTAGGAAGAAGGTTGGTGTGAATGTGATTTCTCAAACCCCTGTTCCTTCTATTGGAGTCATGTATTCATTTAGTTATTTAATATGATCCAAGGGTAAGACTTCACTTTTCCCCATATACCCTGCTTCTAAATATTTGATTTTCCTCTTTCAATTTTTTTGATACAAATTGGATTTTAGGGATTTGTAATCTCATGCAAATTGGAGAGAGTGTTGACAAGACCAAAATAAATCTCGTGCTCTTTTTACCCTCTCATGCAAATTGGAGAGAGTGTTGACAAGACCAAAATAAATCTCGTGCTCTTTATCTTGGAGTCATTTTCAAGGGTTGTTGGAGGGGACTAAAGCCATTGTAACACTAACACACCAAAAAGGGAGTAACCAAGCCCCTCAAGCTCATAAACTTTGAGAAGGGTCCCATGATTTCATATGGATAACAAGTTTCTTACAAGAAAATAGAAGCATTCAACTTAAATTTATGATCTAAAATTCATGCATTTTCTCCAAATGTCAAGTGGTATATTCTAAGAAGATATAGATTTATGTCTCACTAACCAACTTTGTTGTCATTAGTTTAGGTTAGTTTGCACGTATATAGACCGGAGATCTCTCCTCCTACATCTATTTGGAGCATAAAATGTGTTGGTATTATTTAAACCTCTAGAATCTCCTCATAAATATGAAAAATAACAAGAGGTTTTAATGTCTCATTCTCCGCGTAGTTTAATATTTCCTCCCCAATATCCATCTCTAAAACCAAAGCCTAAAAGAAACAAAGCAGAGGTTGTGGAAACCATACCAAAGCCTAAAAGGAACAAAGCAGAGGTTGTAGAAACCATAGTAACCTACATCGTATTTTAATATCATATCTTCACTATAAGCCCATATCTTAAAACAAAACCGAGGTAGATGGCTTCAATTTTTACCCTACTAGTGTTAGTCCACTTCGCTCACAGTTTTGTGTAGGTGAGGTTATACTGTCAGCAACACTTTCATCGACTTACTGTGACAAGGCTCCTCTTTTTTTCTTTTTCTTTTTGACTAAGGGAATCGGCAACTGGGGCCGGGTTAGTACTCGTGTGACACGGGGTCTAGGGATCCATTCCCGCTACCACTATAACCCTAGGTGCCCCACACCCACCACAAGACATGGGACATAGGTAAACTCGGGTGGGATTGATCTCGTGAACTCCAATTTACAACAAGTGACTTCATAACAACAAAACTGCCAATGAGCCACACCCGTGCGGGCTAGTGACAAGGCTCCTCTTAACCACAATTGGACAAAGCATATTCACCATGAATTATGTCATAACAACTCGAAAGCGTTTTCAAAGATTTTAATTAATAATAATGGTTCATTTCAGCTACCAAAGAACATAAAATCTTAACAAAAATATTACAAGCAAGGAACAATTAACCATTGGAGTGCGTTGAAGTTTTATATAATCAATCGAAAATAATGACAAACATTATGTAAAAGTAATACTCTTGCATAGTTTTTCCTTGTCTAAATCTGCGTGTATAAAATCACTTCCTCGAATAGCCATAACATCACACCTTATGTATCTACTCTCTACCAATATTCCATAAACTCTGAAAATACATTTAGTGGGTGTTACTAAGCATGGAGCAACGTCAACTGATTGGGCACTCGAATTCAATAGATTCCCTAGACGGCTCTTATCCATTACGAGTCGTTTAAACATGGAATATTTTCTCTTGTTTTTGGTTGCTTTTTATTAGTTTCTAGCCATTAAGATCGCGAAGGTAGTCAATCCACCTCGAGCTGCAGCTATAATTTTAATATTTTGATTAAATATAATAGTTATTTAATATTTTAATTAAATATAATAGTCAGAAGTGCACGAACAAACAAAAATGGGGCCCAAATGAATCAGATATAATGTGTACTCATTAAAACCATTGAATTTTGAATCGAACCTTGTATTTTTAATGAGTAGAAATGAAACTAGATAATCGTTTGGGAGGATTACATTATATTTTGAATGCGCCAGAGAGGTAATCGTTTGGGGGATGAAAAACGTGTCCGTCCAATATATTTTTTAATTAATGTCCAGGTTTAACTTGCACATTAAAACATATACACCTAGTGCTTAACAAATTAGAAATTGAAACATTTAAGAAAGTTTATACATTATAAAGTCATATTATTATTTGGTAAGCTATATTTTTCAATTAATGCTCAAGATTAGTACATTAAAAAATATAACCCTACCCCTTAACAAATTAGAAATAAAAACATTCTGAAAATCAAATGAAAAATAAGATCATATTGTCATATTGGACCATCATTCAATATTGAAAAATAAGATTCAATCAACGTGTTTTGATCCCCACTAGGACCATCATGATTAGGATTAGGATCTCTAGAGAGTGAGACCCTAAAGTTTGGGCACATTCCCCCTATAGTGTGGCACTTTACCCCCTATATGGTGGCGTAGCTTGGGTTTGTTATTGGGTCCTTTAGTTGTTATTCCACACCTTTGTCTCCTATATATAGGAAGGAGATATTCTCATGTTAGTAAGCACTATATATTGTCTTGTTTTGGGTACACAATACATTGTGTAAGGAGGTTCCTCCCTTGAAAAGGATTGTTATCTATATTATTCATTATTAATGCATACATTACTCTTTTCTTGTCTAACTATGGCACTTGATTGCATAACATTTGGTATCAAAGGAAGTCTTTCCTTGAGATTGGCTTCTGCAAAATGAGTCATCTTGGAATTTTCACTACAACTTTTTATCTACAAGGATTCAAAGATATAGGTTAAAACCCCACTTCCAAAATATGCCAAAATATCTCCAGTACAAAATTCAGATCCTCATACATTACAGTTTTGGAGACAATTACAGAGAAAGATATGGTTTTTGACTAGTCCAAAACAAGAGTTATAGGGAGAAAGGTCATATCGGAGGCATATTGGCGGGAATACATTTTTGAATTTAAAAAAAGCATGCGATCGTTATATTACTAAAAATCGAGTGCATGTTATATTACTGCAAAACGCGTGCGTGTTTTATTACAACAAAACAAGTGCGTGTTTTATTACATCAAAACGAGTGCGCGTTTTTAATACTACAGCGAATGCTTATTATGTAACTATAGAATTGACCACACTATCAATTAGACCAATACTTTTATTATTTTAGGTCACCCCCCCACTCCCCTCTTCCCCTAACTTTTACTAACCCCTCCTCCTCCTCTCCCTACCTCTAACCCCCCTCCTCTCTCTCCCTAACACACCACTTCCCCCTTCGTTCTCTCTCTCTCTCTCTCTCTCTCTCTCTCTCTCTCTCTCTCTCTCTCTCTCTCTCTCTCTCTCTCTCTCTCTCTCTCTCTCTCTCTCTCTCTCTCTCTCTCTCTCTCTCTCTCTCTCTCTCTCTCTCTCTCTCTCTCTCTCTCTCTCTCTCTCTCTCTCTCTCTCTCTCTCTCTCTCTCTCTCTCTCTCTCTCTCTCTCTCTCTCTCTCTCTCTCTCTCTCTCTCTCTCTCTCTCTCTCTCTCTCTCTCTCTCTCTCTCTCTCTCTCTCTCTCTCTCTCTCTCTCTCTCTCTCTCTCTCTCTCTCTCTCTCTCTCTCTCTCTCTCTCTCTCTCTCTCTCTCTCTCTCTCTCTCTCTCTCTCTCTCTCTCTCTCTCTCTCTCTCTCTCTCTCTCTCTCTCTCTCTCTCTCTCTCTCTCTCTCTCTCTCTCTCTCTCTCTCTCTCTCTCTCTCTCTCTCTCTCTCTCTCTCTCTCTCTCTCTCTCTCTCTCTCTCTCTCTCTCTCTCTCTCTCTCTCTCTCTCTCTCTCTCTCTCTCTCTCTCTCTCTCTCTCTCTCTCTCTCTCTCTCTCTCTCTCTCTCTCTCTCTCTCTCTCTCTCTCTCTCTCTCTCTCTCTCTCTCTCTCTCTCTCTCTCTCTCTCTCTCTCTCTCTCTCTCTCTCTCTCTCTCTCTCTCTCTCTCTCTCTCTCTCTCTCTCTCTCTCTCTCTCTCTCTCTCTCTCTCTCTCTCTCTCTCTCTCTCTCTCTCTCTCTCTCTCTCTCTCTCTCTCTCTCTCTCTCTCTCTCTCTCTCTCTCTCTCTCTCTCTCTCTCTCTCTCTCTCTCTCTCTCTCTCTCTCTCTCTCTCTCTCTCTCTCTCTCTCTCTCTCTCTCTCTCTCTCTCTCTCTCTCTCTCTCTCTCTCTCTCTCTCTCTCTCTCTCTCTCTCTCTCTCTCTCTCTCTCTCTCTCTCTCTCTCTCTCTCTCTCTCTCTCTCTCTCTCTCTCTCTCTCTCTCTCTCTCTCTCTCTCTCTCTCTCTCTCTCTCTCTCTCTCTCTCTCTCTCTCTCTCTCTCTCTCTCTCTCTCTCTCTCTCTCTCTCTCTCTCTCTCTCTCTCTCTCTCTCTCTCTCTCTCTCTCTCTCTCTCTCTCTCTCTCTCTCTCTCTCTCTCTCTCTCTCTCTCTCTCTCTCTCTCTCTCTCTCTCTCTCTCTCTCTCTCTCTCTCTCTCTCTCTCTCTCTCTCTCTCTCTCTCTCTCTCTCTCTCTCTCTCTCTCTCTCTCTCTCTCTCTCTCTCTCTCTCTCTCTCTCTCTCTCTCTCTCTCTCTCTCTCTCTCTCTCTCTCTCTCTCTCTCTCTCTCTCTCTCTCTCTCTCTCTCTCTCTCTCTCTCTCTCTCTCTCTCTCTCTCTCTCTCTCTCTCTCTCTCTCTCTCTCTCTCTCTCTCTCTCTCTCTCTCTCTCTCTCTCTCTCTCTCTCTCTCTCTCTCTCTCTCTCTCTCTCTCTCTCTCTCTCTCTCTCTCTCTCTCTCTCTCTCTCTCTCTCTCTCTCTCTCTCTCTCTCTCTCTCTCTCTCTCTCTCTCTCTCTCTCTCTCTCTCTCTCTCTCTCTCTCTCTCTCTCTCTCTCTCTCTCTCTCTCTCTCTCTCTCTCTCTCTCTCTCTCTCTCTCTCTCTCTCTCTCTCTCTCTCTCTCTCTCTCTCTCTCTCTCTCTCTCTCTCTCTCTCTCTCTCTCTCTCTCTCTCTCTCTCTCTCTCTCTCTCTCTCTCTCTCTCTCTCTCTCTCTCTCTCTCTCTCTCTCTCTCTCTCTCTCTCTCTCTCTCTCTCTCTCTCTCTCTCTCTCTCTCTCTCTCTCTCTCTCTCTCTCTCTCTCTCTCTCTCTCTCTCTCTCTCTCTCTCTCTCTCTCTCTCTCTCTCTCTCTCTCTCTCTCTCTCTCTCTCTCTCTCTCTCTCTCTCTCTCTCTCTCTCTCTCTCTCTCTCTCTCTCTCTCTCTCTCTCTCTCTCTCTCTCTCTCTCTCTCTCTCTCTCTCTCACACGCACACACACACACATCCCCCTCCCCCTCTCCCGACCTCTAACCCACCCCTCCTCCTCTTCTATATTTCCCTACCTACTAACACATTGTGTCACTCTCTTTCCCCCTTTTTCCACTTACCCCCAATATATTAACACCCCCATTGGTCTCTACCTCTAACTCCTTAATACTCCCACTCCATGTCTACCTCTAACCCCTTACCACCCCCCTCCCCCAAAACTTTAAATGGTATCGTGATGGTATCATCACAAACCAAAATATAATATAGTTCGAAAAGGTGTGCCTGTTTATGTCAATAAAAACATGTGGCCATTTATATCATTAAAAACGCACGCGCGTTTGTTTCAATAAAAACGAGTCCGCGTTGTTATTAATAAAATCCCCTACACGTTATTGTCACATATGCTCCTATGGGAAGAAAAATATAATACAAGGTCAACCTTTATGGGAAGTTGAATGGATGGGGATTTAGGCCTTTCATTTAATTTTGTTCACAATGAGAAAAAACCCCAATAGATTTAGGGCTAAGTGTGGAGGATAATTTAGCATAAGATAATGTGAAATTTATGATTATTTAGGAATTTGGAGACAATGATGTTTTTTAATATACATGAATTTGTTATGATACTTCACAATCATTCTCATGTTGATTGTTTTGAGGTCAACATTTGGTGACACCACTTAATTTTTGGTAGTTGCAACATATGAGTTTTAACATATTTAATATAGTATGATGCATTTTGTTTGGGAACGTGGGAAGAATGTAGAAATTGAAGTTCGGTATATATGAAAAATGATGGAGTTAGGCATTACAAGTTCTAGGAGTTTGTGTATATAAGTGTTATAAGTTAAGGGTCATGTGTTATGATTAGATGTTTATGTGTTATGTGTTATAATTAGATGTTACAGATTATCAGGGTTAGAAAATAATGTTTAGTATTGGGGGTAGGTGTCAATGGGTGTAAATATCAAGGGTTAATGGTTATATGGATTCTATTGGAAATTGAGGTGGTAAATAGGGTAATAAGGGTTAAGGGATATAGGATTTACGGGTACTTATAAAAGAATGAAATGAACAATAACATGTGTTTCATTAGTACTTATAACATTGATACATTTCTTATTTTAACACTTATATTACCCCTAACTTGTGTAACCTTTATCACCTAAATAATACAAACTATGATTACGATAATGATGGGGATGGTGATGATGATGATGTTGATGTTGATGATGACGATGATATTGTTGTTCATGATGATGACTATGGTGATAGTCATGATGACAATGATGATGATGATGAAGATGGTGATGATGATGATAATCATGTATATGATGATGATGATGGTGATGGCGATGTTGATGATGATGACAGTTATGAGCATCATCATTTAGATGATATTGATGAGGAAGACTTATGTCGATGATGATGACAATTATGATTACACTGACGGTGATTATGATAATGACGAGGATGGTAATGATGATGATTATGATGATTATGTTGATGATGACAATGATGTTGTTGATAATCATGATGATGTTAATGATGATGAAAACAATGGCGAGGAGGAGAATTGTGTTGATGATGATGATATATAAAAGTAAGGGTATGACATTAGAAGAGATTCAATCAACATGTTTATGTCCCCACTAGGATCATCATGATTAGGATATCTAGAGAGTGAAGATGTTAAACCCTAAAGTTTGGCCACATTTCCTCTTATAGTGTGGAAATTTACACCCTATATGGTGGTGTATTATAGATTATTGATGTAGGCTTGGGTTTATTATTAGGACTATTAGTTTTTATTGTACACCTTTGTCTCCTATATATAGGAAAGAGATATTCTCATGTTAGTAAGCACTATATATTGTCTTGTCTTGGGTAAACAATACATTGTGTAAGGAGGTTCCTCCCTCGAAAAGGATTGTTATATATCTCTATTATTCATTATTAATGCATGTATTACTCTTTTCTTGTCTATTTATGGGACTTGGTTGCATAACATTTGGTATCGGAGCTCTTTCCTCGAGACTGGCTTCTACAAAACGAGTCATCTTGGAATTTTCGCTACAATTTTTTATCTACAATGATTTAGAGATCTAGGTTAAAACCCCACTTCCAAACTAGGCCAAACTATATCCAATACGAAATTCAGATCCTGATGCATTACAATTTTGGAGATAATTGCGAAGGAAGATATGGTTTTCGACCGGTCCAAAACCTAGTCTAAAAGATGAGTTATAGGGAGAAAGGTCATATCAGAGGCATTCGAGATCCAAATTGAGTGAGACTAGTTGAATTAGAAATAAAACGGACCGGGGTATTTGTGGTAGAAGTTTCAGCTCTAGAAACAAAATATTAGACATATGGTATACTATACAAATTCTCTCTTTTGGATAGGAAAAAAATAAGAAGCTTTGGGAGATTTGCAATAATGTTTTTTGGCACATCCAAATTAGGTCATACCTACAGAATTAGAAATAGGACACATCAGGGTACCAAAGGAAATTTTTTTAGATCCATAGGAGTCCAAATTAAAATTCTAACTCAGTTACAAGTCGACCCTAAAACAATCTTCCATTTAGGGTTTGATACAGGTGTTATGGGGACAAACATCATATTTGAGGAATCCAAGATCCAAATTGAGTGAGACCAAGTGCATATTAAAGAAGACATACCAAGGTATCTATGGTAGGATTTTTAGCAGAAGAAACAAACTATTGGATATGTGGCATACCATACAAGTTCTCTCTTCTCGATAGGCCAAAAGGAAGAGTTTTTTGGAAATTTATAATAACATTTTATTAGCACATTTAAATTAGGTTAGAACTACGACGTCAGAAAGTGGAGGCATTAGGCTACAAAATGACAAATGGTTAGACCTATAGGAGATGAAATTCCATTTTTTCTCAGTTTAAAGTCAGCCTTAAAACAATCTTCATAGCAGGGTTTCAAAAAATGTGTAATAGGGAAAATTGTTATATTCGTAGTCTCCAATACCAAAATTGAGTGAGACCTGTTGCAACAAAAATAAAACATACCATAATATTCGCGGTAGATTTTTTAGAGTTATATTTGAAATATTGGACACTTGGCATACCATACAAGTTTTCTCTTTTGGATAAGCAAAAAATAAGAAGTGTTGGGAGAATTGCCGCTACAGCTTTATTGGAGCGTCCAAATTAGGCCAGACCTATGGAATCATAGGGATGACACATGAGGAGACCATAAGCCCAAGTTGCAGACCTAGAGGAGATGAAATTTTAAATTTATCTCAATTCAAGTCGACCATAAAACAATATTCCAATAAAGGTTTGAAGAAAGAAAATCTATAGTTCAAGCAATGGTAGATCACATAGAGAACCAACAACCAGTCTCCAAATACTGAAAGATGTCTAAAAACATGATGAAACAACAAGTATATCAAAATCAAATCCAAGACAGTTTCGAAGAAGGAAAAATCATATGGGAACTTGAACAAATCATTGAAACAATGACCAAACAACTACAAAATCAAGCTATTATCGAGTACCTCATTAAGTGGAAGAAGTTACCAACTACATATTCGACATGGGAAGATGATTCCTTCATACATATGCATCCATATCTACCCAAGCGTTGAGGACAATGGTTATCTTAAGGGGAGGGGCAGGTTAATCCCTAAAGGTTGGGCACATTCCCCCCCTATAGTGTGGCACTTTACCCCCTATATGTTGGTGTGTTGCATATGATTGATATAGGATTGGTTCTATTATTGGGTCTATTAGTTGCTATTGTACACCTTTGTCTCCTATATATAGGAAAGAGATATTTTCATGTTAGTAAGAATTGTTTATTGTCTTGTCTTGGGTGCACATTACATTGTGTAAGGACGTTCCTCCCTTGAAGAGGATTTCTATTTATATGTATTCTTCATTATTAAAGCATGGATTACTCTTTTCTTGTCTATTTCTAGGACTTGGTTGCATAACAGAGGAGAGGCTCATTGGATGAAAAACATTACATAGCATATAAACTGAGTTAACAACAACCTTGAAAATCGCTTGGTATATGGATAGCTAAGACTAAATATTGATATTTAATAAATTTCAAATCCCCAATCAATAATATCCAACTTTCGTTGAGTGTTAAGTCATCATTCCTATTTAAATTGTTCGGTTTGAACTCTATCTCAAGATGATATTTTACTTTGTGTATTTACAATGTTTGACCATGTGATGATGATGCTACTCATTATTTATATTTTGGTTATTAATTATTATTATTATTATTAACCTTATTGTTCTTGTTATTATTATCATACCTACAAAATAAAAACAAAAGAAAAAAAAAACATAATTACATGCTACCTCCTGCTGGACACTCCATACCTATGAACAACGCTCCATACTCGGAAGAAGGTTGGTGTCCAACGCTCCATAATTACATGCTACCCCCTGCTGGACTACCTCCTGCTCTTTTCTGTTGTTGTTTTAGGTTGGTTTTTATTAGCTTTTAGTTATGAAATTTTCAAAATTGGTAAAAATATTGATTGAATGGCCATGGAATTCAATAATCAAAAGTTCTTTCAGATCTATCTAACTGCCCTTAAGATCGCGAAGGTAGTCAATCCACCTCGAGCTGCAGCTATAATTTTAATATTTTGATTAAATATAATAGTTATTTAATATTTTAATTAAATATAATTGTTAGAAGTGCACGAACGAACAAAAATGGGGCTCAAATGAATCAGATATAATGTGTACTCATTAAAACCATTGAATTTTGAATCGAACCTTGTATTTTTAATGAGTAGAAATGAAACTAGGTAATCGTTTGGTAGGATGAAAAACGTGGCCGTCCATTATATTTTTTAATTAATTTCCAGGTTTAACTTCCAGGTTTAACTTGCATATTAAAGCATATACATCTAGTGCTTAACAAATTAGAAATTGAAACATTTAAGAAAGTTTATACATAATAAAGTCATATTATTATTTGGTAAGCTATATTTTTCAATTAATGCTCAAGTTTAGCACATTAAAATATATAACCCTACCCGTTAACAAATTAGAAATAAAAACATTTTGAAAATCAAATGAAAAATAAGTTCATATTGTCATATTGGTTTACATATTTTTGGACCTGGTTTTTTTTAAACCATTTCAAAGTCCCATTATATGTCTGAAACTAAATCTTTCCAAATATGCAACCCAATGATTACTTTAAACTCAAAGAAGTAAACATCTTCCCAACCCATCCATGCCACTAAGTTACTAACTGAGCTCTCTTGCCATGCGTCATAAAATAAAATAAAATAATGATAAGAGTTCATCGGAATTCTTCGAAAATCTTTTACCTGAACTCCATCTTTTCATCGAAAATCTGGTCAATGTTTTTTTCAGATGGAAAGATCCACGGGAAACCCAGCACTACTTCCCCACATTCGTGGATGGTAGAGGTGGTAAACCGCCGACCATCCTAGCAGAAGGCCTAACCCCAGAGGACTCAAGGCTCGAACCCGTGACCTCCCCCCGAACCGAGAGAGTGTGCGCACGTCTTACCAATTGAGCTAACCCTTGGAGCTTAGAAAATCTAGTCAATGTTTAAAGCGTAATTCACTTGGGATGGATCTTTTTGGTGTTTTGTATTAATTAAGTCATGGCAAAGGTATTGAATTTATAAAAATAAGATTATATACATAATGTATGTATGAAGAAATATAAAGTTGTTGATTTATTTGATTTTAAAAGTAAATTACATTTTCAAGTTTATAATGTATTTATAAGAATACTATCATATAAATAATATTTGTGGCTACTTTCTTTTAGTGTGACTATAATATTGTTTTTTTTTTTTAATAAAATATAATTTGTCATCTCATTTCTAAAAATGTCAAGATATTTTAATTTTTTTTATTGTTTAATTGTAGTTATTTTCCCACCACAATGCAAAAAACATTGATCTAACTCTTAAACTCCCTTGTATACATCTTAAACCAACCACCTGATCCAAGGAAGATACACCTTTGCATGGACTAATGTAGTACATTCCAACTATGGAGAGACCACCACATGGGTCAATGGTTTGTGATATTTGATAAACAATCTTGCACTAACAAGGAGTCTCCTTTGTATTTTCTTTGGAAAAAATTGGTTGCATTCAGGTTTTGTGTGCATGTTGATTATTTTGACATGGGTGAATTCCATGGAATTGGTCTTGGCTCTAATCAAGATTGAGCAACTACTAGGTCCTAGGCGTATCACTAACCCCCCTTAAGCTACCTCATTTAGGATATAGTATTAGGGCCACTAGTATTGATTTATCATCCTCGACACATAGTGTAGTTCAACATAGTGTGGATGTGGTAACTTCCCATCAAAAGGCATTCGCTAATGATGTTATACCACCAAGTTTAGGGAGTTTATCTACATAGGTTGGTCTTTCTATATATGACCCAATTATTCTTTATGGATGTTCTCATTGTGAGCATAATTGTAACGGCTTGGACTAGGATTCTTGTACTCAAGATATGTTCTTTGACGAGATTAGTATCATGCAAATTTTATATTCCATTTCTTATTTATTTAACAAATATTTAGTAGTTCATGATTTTACATAGTGAGTGATGAAGAGAGAGATGGAAAAAATTGCGTTAGCTAGAATATTATCTCGACGTCTCGAGCCACAAAGTAGGGCTCATCATCAGGAGAAAGTTTCTCGGGTTAAAACACGTATGGGTTTTTGGCTATTAATAAGTGTAAATATTTTTATTATTAAGTTGACAGCTCCAAACCTCTGCCCTAATAGTTTTTAATTTTAGTTCAAAGTTTTTTTCTAATTTTTTTTAATTTTTATTTTATTAATATTATCTCCCTCTAAATATTTAGTAGACATTACATTAAAGTATTTGCAATTGCCTTTTTTTTTACATATGCATCTCCTCTAATATGACACATATGCATCCAAGTGGAAAAGGATATCTTCTAACAACCCATTGGGTTTCCTAACACCCCATTATTTTTTCATCGAAATGTTGAATTAAAGTTATGAGTATATAGCCATAAAACCTTTAAAACTTTGTATAGATACTATTTTAATCCTCCATCCTTTTTGTTGTAGCAAAAATCATCATTCTTGTATGAATTTCATATTTGATACTCAATTATGATCTTATGTTGTTGCAAATAAGTTAAATTTTTATTAGTATGCACTCTCTACCTTTCTTTGCGCTCCTTATCATTTTGTGAATAAATATATATAATTTTGAAGAAAATATATCAATAATGATTTACTTATTTATCCAACATATTCATGTTATAAATATAATTGAATAATTTGGATAAATTCTTTACAATGTCATAAAGGCTTATGCAAAAAGTTTTGCTTCGGTACAACTATGAACTTGGGTTAGCTATAACTTAGATTATGATCAATTATTGTACATGATTACAAAATCCAAATGCTTTTTTTGTTTGTTTGTTGGTAATTCAGGCCCTTTCTATTACTTTATATAACAAAATAGAATACATACATACTTTTGACTCTTGAAACATGGACTCAGACCATGGTCTTGTAGCCAAAAAAGGAAAACATACAAAATCGACTAAACAGAGTGTATAAACAGTGTGAGAGTTTCCCAACCTCTAAATAATGGCAACCTCACTCTTCTAAAAGCCACAAATAGGAAAGTAGACATATAAAGGAAAGGATCCAATCGGAAGAGAGCATCAGGAGAGGCTATGCCACTTGGAGGATTCTACCTCATCCTCATTTGCTTTACTAGCCTCCTCATCGTTGTTGCCCTTAGTTCCTCATTGAAATGAAGGCTACGCTAACTGCAACAAGCTTTTCATATGAACCGGGCCCTTCTCTGCATCTTCTTTGAAAGTACTCACAATGATCTTGACTAGATCCGTGAATCTCTCTCTTTAATTTATGGATCTATATAGAATGAATTTTAACCTCCAATAATTAGAAATGGTCATGTTGCGACCGAGTCTAAGCCTAAACTCTTTGAAACTCTCATTCTCCATCACCGCTACGGACTTGCGGATGTGCTTCGAAGTTTCCTAGTTGGACAGAGCTTCCCAGTCCACCTCATCTCCTCCCTCCTGAGGCATCGCCATGCTTGGAATAGAGCCAAGAAACCCAGTGAAGCAACCTTTCTTAAGAAATTTCCTACTCTTTCTGGCATGACTGCGCTTGAGTCTACCAACCGAGGATTTCCTCAGACCTACGTGTTGATGCTTGTCTGAGACCACCTTGAGAATACTGAGCGCCATTCTCTCCCTCTACTATTCCTCATATAACTAGTCATCCTCCATTGCAAAATCCCCCAATGATTGATCCAATTAGTCAACAACATGGTCGAGGAGTTGATATGGGCTTGCAAGGACCTCACGTCTACACAACCAGTCATGCCTGATTTTCCAGCCATATCCCCTACATAACACGAGATCGTCTCATTGTACCTCTCCCCTCCCTTCTTATCGCTCCAGTACCATCACACATGTATTATGCATGCAGTAGAGTGTGGGAAGGGCTGACATTTGTCCCTTCATGTGCCTACCCTCTATTTTGCCTCCCGTCCTCTACCTGTTGCTCACTCGCATCCAGGAACAAAATCCAAATGCTTTAATAAACATGAATAATTAGTTTTTGTATGGACATCAAAATTAATTATGTTTTAACATGCAAGAACTCTCACTGTTCGATTAGATGTGTGGAAGAAGCTCAACATTCTTAAGTTTTATAGTTTGAATTACCCTGCTTCATTTTCCTCTTTGAAACAAAAAGGGAAGTGTCTCTTTCAATTCTCTAAAAGAAAGTTTGGTTTCATGACATGTATGTGCAAAAGAAAATATTCGTGGTGAACTCTAACTTTCATGATCCTTTACTTACACTTTTGTATGGTATACGCATTTCTATTTTCTTAAACAAAGGATGGTATGATTTTTATCTTAAGGTCTTATTCGACACCCTAGGCATATGCCAAAGCAATTTTATTTATATGCAATCCTTATGGGGCGACCTAACCCATGATAGGGTACTCACATTATTCTCACATAATCCTAATCTAAAACCGTATCATGTGACATGATCTACCTAGCACTAAACCTATCTTCACCCAAACTGTGTGTCACAATGAACCACATAAGACTTCGGGTTAGAGTAGCGAAACAATGGTTGATAACACAACCCAATCTTCACCAATCCAACATACTATACCATGTTATATACTCGTGGGACTAGGGTATCGAAAACATATAGTTGATTAACCAAAGGTTATGGGTATGCTTAACCTCCCCTTTGATTAACCAAAGGTTGACCTTATTGGTATTACTACGGTTGAACTTACTGGGTGATATGGACGCAGGTTTGAAACCCTTACTCTCACCTACAAATGGAAAATTGGTGTGGGAACTTACCAGGTGATATCTTTGTGAAGATTTGACTTTTTTTTACAATTTGTTGGCTGCAATTTTGATCTAGAGATTTGAATTGTCCCGTGTAAGTCATTTCTTTAAAATAAAGGGCCTTCTTCCACATTCATTGTTTGTGTATGTAAATTTTTTTACCGTGTTAAGTCTTGAAATATTTGTATATTAGCACTATGATTCTTTTGATTATAATCCTAACTATATATAGTAACAAAATATAAGATTTATTTGTAAGATTGTATTATTTTATATAATCCTAAAATGTAACTCCTTATTAGATAACTCATTAACATGAAATCAAAAACATTATTTTAGATAACGAATAAGCATGAAATGAAATAAAAAACATTATTAAGTTAAAACAAATGAAAATATTTTGAGTTAATATGAAAATAAACAAATACACTATACAAGAAAATATGGGTCTAAACTCACCACCAAAAAAAAAGTAAAATAACAAGTATAGTTAAATATGGAAGTAAGAAATTATATAGTAAAACAAATATAGGTTAATAGGAGCTTAGAAGAAGAATTTTCAAATTATATTAGAAAGAGCAATGAATGCATATGGGTTTTAAAATAGAAAAATATAATGTTGAAAGAATAGTTCCTAGCAAAGGAAATAAAACACATATATGATCTACAACTTTTTGATGGAAAACACAACTGGAATGACCACATTTCACCCAACCAAAGACCTTTGAGCATCCATATTACTTGCTCAAAAGTCACCCCCAAGCACGAATAAGGACACAATAGGGACTTGAACACGCTCCTTTCTAAGCTACAACAATTTCTAGGCCCACACCCTTCAAGTGTTTACATGGTACTTCACTTTTTTGAAGCATTGAATTTTTTCTTATTGATGTTATCTAACACTTAAAAAATCTCTCCCACAACAACATCTTGTCTTCACACATGCATAATATAGTTTTATTTCCCTAGGTCTTGTTAGATACCCTATTCCCTCTTTGAAAAATTGTTGGCCCTAGATCCTCTCCTAAACATTAGGGAGGTTGGTTAATGACTTTTTCTTTTGACATTTTCCCCCTTTTGAACTACATGAGAAAGACTACGTTCCCCACCAATGTGGACATGGTTCATTCAAGTTCAACATGGTCGTTTCTAGCTGCTCCAATGTGGACATGGTTCATTCAAGTTCAACTTGGTCGTTTCTGGCTGCTCCTTTATTAAATTAATAAAAAAAATTGTCTTTTACATCTATCGTATCACAAGGACAAGTGTTAAGCTTTAGTCTTGCACCTTTTTCAATAATTAATATTAAAGTATTTACAAGCTTTAATGACTAATTTGAATTTGCATCTTCATTTAATAAATATCAAAACATAAAGGGTGTTATATTTTCATACATGAATATGCCAAGTAAGGTGCACATATAGCTACATAAATATAAGTGCATATTATTAAAGTCGACGCATATCTATGAATGTATACATATAAAACTCTAATACCGATTTTGAAGATAATGTTGACATCTAACATCATTGTTCTTAGTCGGACAACCAAGAATTTACAACACGTGCTTGTAATGTTTATATGTAATGTCACAAAGAAACCTTATTTTATTAAATAATATTGTACTCGGATACAACAATTTTAAAGGTATATATATATTATTTACAATTTTGTGGTTTATCACTCATGTATGCATCTATTTCATTTTCTTCCTTGTCCTTATCTACAACATGTGATATATTTTCTCTCAATATATTTAATGATAATCAAAGTGTTTTCTTCAAACACTCTCATCATTTCAAAGTCTTTTTTTGATACAATGTTCTAGTTTCTTATGTGCTGATTGAAATCTTAATTTTCAAATACTTTTATCTAGGTTTATGTCTTCATAAGTTTTCAATATAAGCATCATGTTGATTTGAAACCTCAATTGTATCTATACTAGTTTCTCTCTCTAGTGAATTTTCTACCACATCCACATTATCTCATCATTGTGTCCTTATTCACTGATAATACCTTTTAGACACAGTGGTCTACATTCTCTTACAATGATTTATTATCATCATTTAATTTCTTAATGCGTCCTATCAAATATTGATTAAGATTCTTAAGATGGTGAATCTCTTCATCATTTTCTAATGATTTCTTCTTACTATCTTAATTAACTAGTTACAACTTCTGATAGTTTTGCTTCTTATTCTTTAATTTCTTTATTTTTGTTAGTAGAAGTTTATTATTATTTCTCAACTAAAGATCTCATAATTATTTTTTGATACCACTTTATCGATTGGTATTTGCAATCTCTAACTTATAAGCATTTTTAATGTCATTTTTCTATTGCAATGGCTCTTTAATTTGTTGTTGAAGATGGCATAACTCTAAATCCTAGTATTCCAGTTTCTATTAGGTTTGCAAAATTTCATTATCTTTTTTAGTAAGGGTTTTGTTCTAAATCCTTACTTCCTCTTCTAAATATTCGCATCTTTCATATAGTGATTCCCCATATATATTTTGTGATCCTCTTCCTTACTTACTTCCTCTTCCTCTCCTATATAGTGATTCTAAAAGCTTGTGACCCTTAGTTAATTAGTTAATTATTATATATCATCATTATTTATTATTATAATATTTTATGTATGTTACATAATCACTTACAATTAAATCATTATGTTTTCACTTTAGAGGTTGATGTATCACTATTTTGATTATTTTCTTCGTATTTTCTATCTAGATTATTGACATACGAGATAGTAAAGCTAATGATGCAAATATGTAAATTTAGTTGGATAAATCAATTATCTTGTAAATAATATTTTTACCTATCCCACTTATTGAATGAAGAAGTGTTTTGAATAACATAGGCATGCATTGGAATTATTTCTTTTTTTTGATAACTTGAATCCCTATTCATTGTAATTTTTTATTTATGTGATAACTTGATAACTTGTAACTCCCACATATTCATCATTATGTGTACATGTTTATTAACATTTTTAATATCCTTCATATATTCTATGCAAAATTTTGGATGGCCTCTTCGATTGAATACCCTTTAAACATGTTTTCTTTTGGTTTTTCCTTAGCATAAACATTTTTTTTCAAAATCTTCGCGTATCATTTTATCATTTTGTTCTTACCAGACCATACTTATCTAGTTTGTATTATACTTATCTAGTTTGTATTATAGGTGTCTTAAAACATAGATACAAAAATTAAAGATTGTTCAGTGGAAATTCCCATTCTAAAAGAAAAAGACTTCAATAACCTTTTCCCTTAAATTATTAACGTTTGAAGCATATCATACATTTAAATGCATTTTCTTTAATATTAGGTCCACAATTATAATTTCTATTATTGGCCCCTTTTCTAAAACTTGATATATTTACCATAATAGGTGAAATATCTTTGACTATGACATGATAGTCATGGGTTTTGATGCCTCTTAAGATATTGAGTCCAATTTGGATTCTAATATATATATATAAAAGTATAAAAGTGATTGTAAGACATCATTTTAAGAACTGTGCGTGTTGTTCATTTTACCACATATAAAGAGCAAAAGGTTTTCTACATTTCTTATTATCATATTTTTCAACCCAAAGATTTGAATGAATCTTTAGTTCTTGAAAGCCATGATACAATGAAGCGATATCAAAAACATTGAATTTTTTTTCTATAATATAGAAAACTATATTTTTCTTACCATACATAAAGTCAACATTATGACTAATATCTATATCCTTGAGCTTAAAGTATGAAAACTTATAAAATACACATTTAATCTCTTCACCCCCCTTTCTCATAATGTATTTTTTTGGTTGAACATGGTGCTTCATGGTTCTATTCCTCACCACTGAAACATGAGTTTTGTTGACGATTTGAATGACCCATTTTTAATGTAAACACAACGTTCAAAAAAAATATTATACAAAATACTTGAGTATCTCACAAAATCCCCAAAGTTTCAATCCATGAATAGTGAGACCATTCAATTTTCCATATGTAGAAATACCCTAAATCATAAACGATAAGGAAGCTCTTAAAGTGAATTTGAATGAATCACGATCACTTAAAAATTTAATTGATTCAATTTTTTTCAACAATTTTATTAAATAATCATACAATGGTTCTAATTAAAACTTAGTTTTATCTAAATTCACATATTTATTTTTGGTATAATCAATGATTGTATTAAGAAAAATCATTGAGACAAGTTATAATTGATAAAAAAGATTGGTCAAATTAATCATTCAATATTTTGATTTGTGAATGGGTTTACCTCATCTAAAGCCAAGCCCAAGCTTATACTACAAAGATATTGGGAAAATTTGGTCATTTATTGTTAAATTCTATCCACATTTTAGATTATTGCTCTTTCCAATCAATGCTCTTAATTTGGGCATGTCATTACAGAAGTTTAGTAATGTATTAGCACCTATACATTTTGAGTAATCTTGGAATTAGTTGTAAGTGAAAAGGAACTAGTGATGAAATTTGAACCCATCACAACCCTTTCAAAGGGTTTTGTCCTACTCTAGAAGTGTTAAACAAAATTGTCCTTAAAAAATTTGAAATCTTAATTTTACCTTGCCAACTAAGAAGGGAAGAATAGATTTAAATATTTTAAGAGAAGGGTAATTTTCTAAATAATTGTTAATATCTATTCATTGGATAATGATATATTAGCTTCATACAAATTGATGATTCTATTCCTACAAATTTGAACTATTTTTTAGATATTATTAAATTCTCTTTAATGACAAATTTGAGGGTGGTTTTGAAAATTGCATTGGCATTGTTTGATTTCAAAAAATAGTGTAGTATTAATGGTTGGAACTTGGAACCATATTCCATCTAATACAAAGAAACATTGATTTGAATTCATTTATGTTTTATTCCAATTTCTTATGGTTCAATTTCATGAAACTTTTCTTTGCAATTTTCCATGCACCATCTAATAAATAAAATAATAATGTGAATGCATTAAAAATTTAGATATTATTTATTAGGAGGGGAAACTAATTTCTATAATGACAATATACCAACTTTGAAGCAAGTTAATATGGTATGAGAAATCAGTTTAAACCTAAAATTATGGGTGTAACTCATAAGTGAAAATAAATAAGTGGGTTGGGTTACTCTCTGCATTAATTCTGCTAATTATCCCCATGTTTGAAACATGCGAAAGTATAATTTATTTAAATCTAAGACTCTCCCCCATTTCCTCCAAGATATGTTTTTGTTAATGTTTATCGTGCCAGATGATTCCTTCGGTATTTTTGTCCCTTTCCTTAGGCATTGCACACTTTCATTTAATGATTATTGTATATTTTTCTCTATGGTTTTCTGTATAAGACTATTTTCTCTTTATTTCTCTATAAGTACTTTGTGGTTTCTCTAATTCCATCTAGCCCAAAGTAAGCATCCTCAAAAGACATATTCCAATATCTCTCCATAAACAAGCAAGTAAAGGGATTATTTCACCATTGTTATGGTTACTCTCGAGTGTGAGCCTATATTTAATATGTATGCAAGTTGTGAGGCCACTTCTAGATAGGTTCACATTTCCATTTTGGTCCATAAAATGATTTCTTCCATCTCGTTTTGGGGAATATGTTAAATAATTTTTATTTTTGACTTTAGTTAAAATTCCAATTCATTCGAATGTAATCAATTTCATATTATCAAATATATTTATAGTTTTAGGGTTTAAGTCTCATGGAGCGTCCTTGGCATCCTTCACTAAAACCCTCCAATCATATTAAATTAAATTTCAAAGGATATATGATTCCAAACTTGGAAACTCATAATCTGTGTTGATTATTTAACTAAATATCTTCATCATTATACTTCTTTTCTTATTGGTGTTCTCAGCTTACATAAGACTTTCTATGATATCAACCTTTGCTTCATGAATGTACTCAGTTTCCATTCCTATGGAATAAAGCCTTGCATTCCTATGAAATAAAACCTTGAATGACCTCTTAATATAATATTCTCACCTCTCTTATATTAGTTTATTATATCACACATTAATCTATGGAAATTATTTAAAAGGAACCTAGTTTAAGAAATTGAATTTAATATTAAAGATATTTACTAATACTTTATTACTTTATGCATATGTTAGTAAACATTCAAACCCTAGAAAGAATGTCTCACTATTTAAAAACTAATGAATATATGAGAACAATATAAGCACTCTAATTGTAGATTGGAATATTGTTTATGATGTATGGAAATAAATGGAAACTAAAAGACCTCTTCCATTGGGAAAATAAATTCACCAAATAATTTTGAATAATATCAAATAAATGGAAGAAAATATTACATGTTTTCTTTTTTTCACCAAAATGTTTTCATTTACATAAAATTTACAAAAATAATAATTTGGTGGATACCACTATTTTCAAAGAAAAATATACTTATGTATTAAATTTTAATTATTTCTTTTAAGTATAGTTAGTGTTTGAATTTTTAAGAATGTAAATATTTGGAAGGACAACATTTTATTCACATTTTTAAATTTATTTTATTTTATTTAGTTATATGAAGGGTTTACTTAATTCACAATTGACAATAGAAGAAAAATTATTTATATAACCCTTCATCATTGAAGGATTAGCTAAATTTATGCCCTTCAAATTGAATTAAGACAATCCCTTCAAATTTGATTGGTCCAAAGAACCTTTCTAGGAATTGTTGAATTTATTTCAACCATACTCTATCCCTCCCTTCTTTACATTTTAGAATTTAGCCTATATTGCTAAATTTTTGTGAAATAATACACAACCATTCAGACTTGATGTCAAATAAGAAAAATGTTGATGAATGTCAAGAAGCATAAAGTCTTGAAGTTTGTTGTCATAATTGATGATTCTCAATAAAATTCCAAATTGAAGAAATATATATAAAAGTATATTGAAGACTCAACACTATCAAGTAGTTCCTTTATATATATGCAAATCCAATTTGAACAAGTATATAGAGAAGAAGTGTGGAAGTTCAATCCTGTGCACAAATCCCAAGAAGACACAGGGCCACTCATGTGCACAAATACTACCAAGTTAATGGACTTAAGTGCGAAAAAATACACAAGGTTGAATTAATCAATATGATTTACATTGACAAAATATGGAATGGGGTGTTTAGCTTGACCAAGAAGTAAGAGAGTTGGGGCATGTCTGAAAGAAAATAATATTAGATTGTGGACACATCACTTGAGCAAGAAGAGTATAAATAAGTAAGAGATGGAAGTATTGATGTAAAATTAAAGATGAAGAAATGATATTTTTATTTTCCAAGCTTGTAATTATAGGGAATCAATGGTTGATTGATCTAGAAGAAGTTTAATACAACATAGAGTTGTTTGCACAAAATCATGAAGAAGAAAAACAAAAAGTGCACAAATTAGAAGGATGCCATGTACCAGGATGTGTGAGAAAAATACACAATGAATGATAAAAATCATAGAAGTGTTAACGTAAAAGAGGCAGATCACAGATTGAAATGAAAAAGTGAAGAGTGGAGAATAACATAGATATCACAAGATCACAAATCATAGAAGTGCTAAATTGTTGATCAAATATTACAGTAATTTTTTTCAAATATCACATACCATTGAAATTAAAATTCTAGAAGACGAAGATGCAAATTAGAGAAGATGTGGATCAAACAAGATGCAGATCACAACTCTGTTATAATTTAGAATTTCAAGGTGGAAGTAAGGTGAAAGGAATGAGATTTGGTTCTAGAAAGTACAAATAGGTGTCAGTGCTTCCATCCACTTGGTGATGGAGATTAAAAAAGGGAGTTGGTGCTTCCATCCAATTAGTGTTGAATATCAAAAGAGGAGATTGCAGTATTCAATTAGGCTAGTTCTTGACTACAATAAGTTGGATCTTGTGCAAACAAGACCTATATCCATTTAGATTGGTTCCCAAAATAAAAAATTTGGAGGTTGTTCAATATATCCATTTAGGTTAGTTCCTAAAATCAACAAGTTGGTGCTTAAAATCAGGATGGTGTTTGAGTGATTTGGTGCTCACATTTTTGAGATTGGTGTCTTCTATCCATGTAGTCAATATATATATATATATATATATATATATTCTTGATTCAATTGTATCTCTTACTCTTTTGGCATAAAAAGTTTTGAAGTATAATTTTCTAAGTGTAAAATTGTGTAATCTCCACTTTGTACGGATTCACCACTCCCCTTTGGTATAAATAATAATTTAATAGTTGGTATCAGAGTGGGTGTCTTAAGTAAAAATTTAACCATTGGAAGATAAATCTTTGTGCAAATGCAAACAAATAAGAAATGCTCCTTATGGAAATTGATGAAGTCCTAAAAATAAAGACAACATATGAAGAGATGGGTGAAGTAGGATTTGAAAGGTGAACCAACAAGTGCTTTGGAAGAACTAAAGAAATAATTCCTTGAAGGAACAAGTGTTACGATATGAAGAACAAGTAAAGGAGACAAGAAAATTAGAGTTGAATATGATTGAACAACTAAAACCTGGAATAAAAGTGTGAGAAGATGGATAATGAAGTCACTCTCTTAAAAAATTAATTGCATAAAGCCAATTATCAGTTGAATCTCTAACAGAAGTTTAGAAACAACACCAAGGATGTAGATGAAATTATTGAAAATCAAAGACTACCATATGAAACGAGAGGAATAGGTTATGAAGTGTCAAAGTCACCAAGGTCAATTTCGATACAGGAGCAAGAAGTTTTATAGATGTGATCAAAGGATCCACCCCAATGAAAGGTTATAATTGCAAAGAAAGGATATCAACTCATTGGAATACTAATACTATGCCATCTAGAAAGACTCATTGTAGAAGGTATTAAACTCTTTTCTTAGGAAACTACTATTTATATAAAAAAATTTGCTCGTAAAGAATTAAATTGTAAAGCACATCTAAAACTTAGTGTTGAGAAATACAACTCTTGCTCTAAGGGTAAATATAGAAAGAGTGATATCAAAAGATTGTCTAAAACCCTAAAAAATATTCAATACCTTTAGTCCCTTAAACTTAGTTGGTGAATGCTATAATTGTTACAGTCATGGGCATAAGAATGAAGAGTGAGGACTATGCAAGTCAGTTATCACATGCTAAACCGGTTGAAACTATCCTCAGTGAAAGAGATTCTACAAAATTCAGGAAGAAAGAGCCTGATTAGCATAATCAAGAAGGATCTAGCCTCGACTTACATGCCAAAATTAAAGGGGGAAATGGTGTATTGAGAGTGGATGCTGCAAACACATGACACGAAATAAATGAAAATTATTGAAGTTTAAAGAAAAAAGGAGGAGATGTTTATTTTAGAAACAATGAATCCACTAAGATTCTTGGAAAGGGAATATTAAGTATTGGAGACAAGAGAACCAAAGTACAGAATGTTTTACTACTTGAAAACATGAAACATAATATTCTCAATGTATGTGAAATGTGTGAGAAAGGACATATGCCCACCTTTGATTCAAAGAAACGTAAAATAAGAAACATGGATACACGAATATTAGTGAAAACTACATCCAAAACCTCGAATAATGTCTACATATTAGACGAGAAAGAAGAAAATGTTGCACGGGGAAAATATATGAAAGTTGGATCATGCATAGAAGGATGGGAAATATAAAATTTGACAACCTAATCAACATTAACAGAGAACAAATTGTCAGCGACAATCCAAAAATCACAGTGCCATTGAATTATGTTTGCAAACATTGCCTACACGACAAGAAAATAAGAGTAAGCTATATTCCACAACAAAACCATTGGAATTAGTCCATATTGATCTCTATGGTCCCATGAGGATGAAAGGTCTAAATGGTGAATCATACTTTCTTCTCTTCATAAACAATCATACTAGAATGACATGGGTCTTCTTTCTTAAGAAAAATTAAAAAAAATTGAATGATTCAAAATATTCAAAGAAATAGTTGAAAATAAAACCATCTGAGGATTAAATTCCCATACACCTCAAATGAGTTCAAATATTTCTGTGAAAAAGTGGGATTAGAAGATAGTTCTCACCCACCAGGACCCCACAAAAGAATGGAGTAGCAAAAAGAAAAAATAAAACGGTGCACGAGATGGCTAGAACGATGCGTAATGATTATAAACTATCTGACATTTTCTTGAATTGGGCTATTAACACTGTGTTTCATAATTTAAACAAAGGACAAATTGAACCCGTACGAACGAACTATGGAAAGGGACTCCAGTAAATGTTAAATTTTTTTAAATAGTTGGAAGTGTTACATCAAGAGGAATGACAAGAACCTGAGAAACTTTGATTCTATATCAGATGAAGGAATCTTTCTTGAATATTCCACTAGAGGCATGGGATAAAAGTGCTACATCCTAAAACTAAACAAGATGTGGAAATTCTAGATTTGAAAGGTAGATGAAGAATTCAAGTACAAAAGATAGATAATGATGACCATATGTCAATAGTTGAACAATCATCAGAAGATTCACACGAAGAAGAAGAAATGGTAGAACAACAAGAAAAATTGTATCAAGAAAAAATAGAAGAGGAAAGAAGACCTGATATGAAGGATCCCTCTAGGTACGTTTAAAAGAATCATTCCAAGGATTTTATTATTGGATATGAAATGCTAGTATTGGACGAAGAAGGAGGTACTTAAAAAAGTTCTGGAAGAAGTGCATTTCTCTCTATTGTCCCAAATAGAACTGAATTGTTTGGATGAATCGAGAAGTGATAAACATTTCATTAATTCCATGGGAGAAGAATTAAATTAGATTGAGAAAAATCAAACGTGGGAACATGCCCCAATACATAAAGAAAAAAATGTCATCAGGACCAAATGGGTCTTCAAGAACAAAGAAAAGGAGGAAGGACAAGTAGTTAGAAACAAGGAGAAGATGGTGTTCAAGGGTTACAGAGGTTGAAGGAATATATTTTGAAGAAATTTTTTTCTTGGTAGCACAAATGGAAGCAATCACGATGTTCCTAGCATATACCTTCTCCAAAAACATCATTGTATATCAAATGTATGTAAAATTGACATTCTCAAATGGGTAACCAAAAGAAGAAGTATACATAGAACAACCAAAAGGCTTCTCTCTATCAAATAATAAGGATTATGTATGCAAATTAGAGAAGGCTATTTATGGATTCAAGAAAACATCAAGAGCCTCGCATTCAATACTAGATATATATATGTGACAACAAGGCTTAGAAAGGGTCATGTTGACAATAATATATACATAAGGGCTAAGCATGGAAATATGATTGTGGTCGAAGTATATGGGTATGATATTATATTTGGAAGCAATGACAACAATATAAGTGAAATGTTTGCTCTGAACATGCAGATGGAATTTGAAATGTCCATGCTTGAAGAACTATCCTCCTACTTAGGGCAATAGATTACTCAACCAAATGATAATATTTTAATCTCTCAAACCAAGTACGTGAAATAAATTATGAAAATATTTAACATGGAAGATTACAAACGAGTGTGTACACCCATGATTATGATTACAAGATGCAAATTGAGGAAATAGGTTGAAGCAAATGAAGTATATAAAAAACTTTATAGGTCAATGATTGGAATTTTTTTGTATGTAACTGCCTCAAGACCATATATAATGCATGGAACATGTCTAGATTGAGTATTTAAAGAAACACTTAAGGAAACTCATGTCGGGGATGTAAAAATATTTTTTAGATATCTAAAAAGAACCTTGGACTTGATTTTACAGAGTGTGGGTGTGGGGTTTTTGTGTCACTTGATTTCATTTATGTACTTAGAATTTAATAGATTTCTTAGATTGCTCTTATCCATTAAAAAATGTCTAAATAAAAGTCTATTTTCCCATTTCCTGCTGGTTTTTACTAATATCTGGCCATCAATCTTCATGAAATTTTCAAAACACACAAAACACACTACTCAACCCTTGTTTGACGGCTCCTATACCTATAGGATACCTGTGTACTCAATGGCCGTGGAATTCAATAATCAAACGTTCTTTCGGATTTATCTAGCAGTAGTTAAATCGGGAAGGTAGTCAATCCACCTCCAGCTGCATCTATACATTTAATATTTTGATTAAATATAATAGTCATTTAATATTTTAATTAAATATAATAGTTAAAAGCGCACGGGTGAACAAAAATGGGGCTCAAATATATCAGATCTAATGTGTACTCATTCAAACCTTCTATTTTGACTAGGAGACGACGTAATCGTTTGGGAGGATGGAAAACGTGGTCGTCCATGGTTCCTAATAAAAAAATAAGGAATATACTTCCGTATGAACATGCACATGATATGAACATAGAAACAAAAAACTTGTGGGTTGACAGTGGACACCATTAACACGTGAACAACTTGCAAGCACGGGCAAACTATTTTCGTCGTAGTTCTGTTTCACTCAACTCAATGTTGGTTGTATTTAAAATAAAAAAATAATGATAAGAGTTTGACATCTCAATTCTTCGAAAATATTAAACCCGAACTCCATCTTTTCATCGAAAATCTGGTCAATGTTTAATGTTTAAGAAGTAATTCACTTGGGATGAATTTTTTTTGTTTTTGTTTTCTATTAATTAAGTCAGGCCAAAGGCATTGAATTAGGGTAGTCTAAACTCACACTTTCATGATGTATTTATAAAAATAATATTATATAAATAATGTATGTAGGAAGATGTGCAAAGTTACTTATTTTTTTATTTATTATAATAATGATTTATATAGTTTTAAAAATAAAATTATATTTGTAAGTTTATAATGTATTTATACTAATAATATTATATAAATAAAAAGATGCAAAGTTGCTTTTTCCTTTTTAGTGTGACAAGAACATAAGTGATTATTGTTTTTTAAGTAAAATATTATTTGCCATGTCATTTTTTAAAATTTCAATATATAATGCACAAAACATTGATCCAAACCCAACTCTTAAGCTTTCTCACAAGACTCCATACACAAAAAATAATCAATGTTTACATGAGCTTCAAAACTTAATACGAATAGGTCAAAAAATGAATATAAGCAAAGAAATGATTGTCTAGTTTTTTATTCACCCTAGAACCAACCAACCACTTGATCCAAGAAATATAAATCTTTGCATGGACTAATGTAGTACATTCCAAACATGGAGAGACTACGGGGGTTTACTCAGCACATTCGTATAATGCTAGTAATGATCCTAGCGGGATCGTAAGGGCGTCTGATTCATTTGTAGTGTTGGATACTGGATCAATGTAACAAAGAATGTAAAATACTGACAGTCCAATAGTGAGTGCAATATTGAGAAAAGATGATAATTTCACATGTTTCACACAAAAACCCGCTAATATACAAATTTTATATCATGTAACTACACGTATAACCATAGAGAGCTCATGTTTTCCATAAGTTTAATAAATTAAACTCCATAAAATATTTTTAATAATCTTAATAAATGTTTTCTATTCATTTTTAAAAGTTATTTGTATGCGATTTTTAATACATGCATAGTAATAAATTAAATGACACTCCCATATAAATTTAACAATGATTATCCAAGAGGTTATTGATTTTTCTTGGGTCGAGAAGTATTCTATTTTGGAATAATTGCAATTTTATTTAATTGGGAAGAGGTTTTTGTATGAAAAGAAGACAAAAATACTCAATTTTTTTTTTTATGTATACGATCCAATGATATAATCAAATTCTTTTGTATTTTTTAAGATGGATTTATGGAGTTAGATTATAATATGATTAACGTAATGATATGAATATTTCCATTTAAAAACTAATTAATAACAAAAAATGATAAGCATAATGATAATATTATAGAAAAAAAATTCAAATTTAAATAGTGTACTTTAAAATGTTTTCATATACAACAATTATATATATATAGATCTTGGTGGGCTAGCTCAAGTGGTTAAGTGATGCAAGTTGTGAGTAGAAGATCTCAGGGTCAAATCCTCGGGTGGCCCCCCTATAATTTCTTCATGTGGACGTAACATCCCTGCTAGGGGGTTTGTGAGCCATATTTGATATATATATATATATATATATAAATATAATTTAGAAAGCTATATAATAAAATTAATAATTTTTTTTATCAACATAGTTATAATATTATAAAATATTATTTTAATATATAACAATTTTATGTGATGCAAAAATCTCATTTTTCATGTTATAATTATAATTGAGTAATTTGGACTAATTCTTTACAATGTCATAAAATCCTATGCAAAAAGGTTTTTCTTGGATGGAACTATTAACTTTGGTTGGCTATAATTTAGATTATGATCAATCATTCTACTTATTAAAAAATCCAAATTCTTTCCATAAACATAAAGAGTTAGTTTTTGTATAGATGTCAAAATTAACCCAAAAATTAATTATGTTTTGATATCCAAAAGTGTTAATGTTCAATTAGATCTATGGAAGCAACTCAACATTCTTAAGTTTCATTGTTTGAATTACCATACTTCATTTTCCTTTTCAACTAGATGTGTGGAAGAAGCTCAACATTCTTAAGTTGTATTGCTTGCATTACCATGCTTCATTTTCCTCTTGAAACAAAAAGGGAAGTGTCTCTTTCAATTCTCTAAAATAACATTTTGTTTGCATGACATATATGTGCAGAATAAAATATTCTTGGTGAACTATAAATTTCATGATACTTTCAGTGGTGCTTACATATATACACGTTTCTAGTTTCTTAAACGAAGGATCATATGATGTTTATCATGAGGTCTTATTCGACACCCTAGGCATATGCCAAAGAAATTTTATTTATATTTAAGCCCTATGGGGTTACTTGACCCACGATAGGGTACTCACATTATTCTCACATAATCCTAATCTAAAACTATATCATACATGATCTACCTAGTGCTAAACCTATCCTCACCCAAACCATGTGTCACAATGAACCACTTAAGACTTCAGGATAGGGTAGTGAAACAATGATTGATATCACAACCCAAGGTGAAATAATCCAACAACTATACCATGGTATATACTTGAGGGACTAAGGTAGCACAAAAATGTAGTTGATTAACCAAAGGTTATGGCTATAATTAACCCCCCCTTTGATTAACTAAAGGTTGAACTTACGAGTATTACTGCGGTTGAGGACTTTCAAAGCAGTCAAGTCGGTGAATGCGTGGCCTTATACACCTCCTTTCACCTATCCTTGTGCCTAACTGATGGTTTACTATTAGGGTTTGGAAAACTCGAAGGACATTTGTGATGATTTAAGAACCGTCCTCACGATGCACCCACTATCGACCAAGTTCGAAAGTGTTACTCTCACCTTCGAATGGAAAATAGGTGTGGGAACTTACCAGATGATATCTTTGTGAATATTTGAATTTTTTATTGTTTGTTGGATCTTTTGATTATAATCGTAACGATAGATAGGAAAAAAATATAAGATTTATTTGTAATATTTTATTATTTTATATAATCCTAAAATGTAACTCCTTTTATTAAAGTCTAGATAATTAATTAGCATGAAATACAAAACATGATTATGTTAGAAAAAATGAAAATTAGAAAGTAAGGAAATAGTTTGAGTTAATATGGAAATAAACAAATATGCTATACAAGAAAATATTGGTCTAAACTCATGAGGAGAAATTAAAATAACAAGTATAGTTAAATATGAAAGTAAAAGATTACATAGTAAAAAAAATATAGGTTAGTAGGAGATTAGAAGAAGAATTTTCTAATTATTCCAAAGTGTAGTCTCTCCTTCTATTTATACCCTCTAAGATACCTTTAACTTGCTTTATGGCCTACATTCCACTTGTCCCTAAATTTTGGATCCAAATGTTGTATTCAATGGTTCAATATCTCACTTTAATTCATCATGGAACTTTAACTTTCCTTCATGATCACTTCATATCTTCATCGAAGGGGATTTGGGTCTTATCCTCATCATATTTAGTGGAAACATCATTCTTCCTTCAGAGGTTTTTCATTAGAGGAAATTTGAGGTCTAAAATGGGCCTCCTAAGGAAAATAATAAAATAATAGTTAAAATAATAAAATAATAGTTAAAATAATAAAATAATAGTTATTAATTTTGGAGGAAGAATGAAAAAAACTACTTTTTTTGTTCGTGTTTTTGACATATCTCCTTGTGGTTTTACTCAAATTACGAGCGGGATAACTCATTGGATGCAGAATTGGATGCGAAATTTAATTCCGCATCAAACGAGCACCCACACTGCATACTTTTGACAGACCCCGCTACCCCAAAAATAAGAAATATTTGAAAAAACATGATGATGACATCATCATCACATTTTTTCAGGTATTTCTTTTTTTTGGGATAGTGAGGTCCATCAAAAGTATGCAGTGTGGGTGCTCGTTGGATGCAGAATTAAATTTGGCATCCAATGAGCTCTCCCGCTTGGAATTTGAGTAAAAACACAGGGAGATATGTCGAAAATACGAACAAAAAAAGTAGTTTTCTTTTATGACAAATATGTCAATTCAACCATTATGGTTGACCCATTTTATTGAAATTCTAATGGTTCCCGAATTCCAACTCACAAAATTTATTGTTGGTGCGTTTTCTTATAAAGCCCATTTTAGACCCCAACTTTCCTCTAATGTTTCTCTTAATGTTGACTTATCTTTACTTCCAGGGGTTATTTGGAACCATCATCAATACTCTGGGGGATTATTTATACTTCACACCAATATTTCTTTGGATGAAAATTTATGGGATCTTTAGGGTCTTCTTCATCATGGGTCATGTGAGCCCAAAATCATGGTCATGTGGAACGAACCCCATTATTCTAGGGGTTTTTGCACCTTTCTAACCAACATTGTTTAGGGGAAACCTTAGAGATTTCTTTAGGGGTTTGTCCCATATGTGTACAACCCAAAGTGTCTTTCCATGAGGGATATGCTGAAAGATAGTACACCATAAGGGGACCACTTTGGATATATATACATTAGGACTTTGACATCAATTACAGCCTTATTGAACAAGTGCATTGAATACAACATTTCATTAATACTCCATGACCCATGGAAAGTAAAGGGAAATGGCACCAAAATGTATCAATGTTGTTTTTAACCTCAAATGTCGTAGTCTAACACTCTTGCAAGGCTAAAGGGTGTAAGTGTCACAATCTAATGATTACCTCAAATAATGATTCAATTATAGATTGGATTAATTAGGATAAATTTTAAATTGGATTGCCCATATGGAAATTTCTATCTTGAAATAAAAAATGTGAGGTTATTAAACTTGAAAGACCGTGTTAAATAGAAATCAAGAAATATCTAGTTTCCTCCCCCTCATGACCACATCATGGGGGGTTCACTTTGTGAACTTGTTACATAGCACGTTTGTTAGTAGGATATTAAAGAATATCCCTAATTTCACTAAATATTGGAAAATACTTCATAAAATTGAATTTTTGAACCCCCCTCACAATATACCTTTCCAATTAAGAAAACTCCTAGTTTCACCAGATATTGTAGGTATCTATTTTATCAACCCATTTTAACACCCCCTAACGTACCTTAGTATAAGCAAGCAAGATTAAAATAAAATATAGTATAATGTTACTAATGATCCCAACAAGATTGCAAGGGCGACTCAGATTCATTTGTAGTGTTGGATAGTGGACGATAAAACAAAATAGTAATAAGGAAGGAAAAACATGTAAAAGGAAACCTAGTCAAGAAATCGATGTGAAGCATAAAAGCTTCTTTAACACTCACAATATTGCTAAAATGGTCATAGATATTCAAAAGCCCACATATTGATAATGGATAATAAGATGATATAATGATAATTAAAAATTACAATGCTTGGGGATTTATATAGGCCTACTAATACCTTCTCATTGAAAGGTTACGTCTTTTTAATGTAAATGATTTAACTATTATTATTATTATATTACTTATTGTTAATTATTTAATGTTATGTTTCTTGCATTGCCTTCCCATTAAGGAAAGCTTTGTCCTGAAAGCTTTGTTTAGTGAAGGACTTATCAATTAAATTTGTTCATAACATCTTCTCATGTCTCTCTGGACCTGTAACTCTGATACTTGACGAAACATGGCGATGTAATTTTCAGATCCCTAAACTGAAATGTTGCATTTCCTCGAAAGTGATCCATCCAAGATTTAGCTTTATCAGAACTAATTGTTGGTCTCTTTGCTGGATAAATATTGTTGTTTTCTGTTTAGGTTGTAGATTTTGTGTTCTTCCGCATATGTTCATTTTGACCCTATCGTTGGTAAAAAAAGACTTTTATAATTGGGGTTTCAATAAGGAGTTTTAATTGTTCGTTTTACTGATGAATTGACTTTTTTTTAACTGTGATGAAGATCGAATTTGTTTTTGTTTCTTCTTCATCAACTTGATTTTTTTTTTCGGAGAGGCTAGATGCTTCCTTCTAGATTTGTGCACTTTGAATCTCCTCTAACTTTTCGTCTTGCGAATTTTTTTCCTCATTTAACTTCTTGATTTGTTCCTCTAATTCTTGATTAAAAATTCTGAGGTTTTGGTTTTCTTCCTTTTTATCTAGTAGTTTTCCATCGGTATCTTCGTTTGGTTGTCCTATCTTCTTAGTACCTTTTAAATTCCTGATTTTTCCTATTAATGTCTTGCTATGGTTTCTTAATCGATATATTTCATCAGTGTTATTTGATAACATGATTTTGATAGCTATAATCCCCAACTTTTGCATCTTTTTAGTGTCATCCTCTTTTTTTTTGGAGTTCACTAATCTGTTATTGAAGGTGGCAATTCTTTGTTTCTAGGAATTTTTTTTTGTTTGAATTTGCTTTCTTTGATCATCTTTCTCCTTGATGATGTTTTTTGAACGTTTTATTTCTTCTTCCAAATCATTATTGCTTCTATATGGTGATTTGTTACCATTTTTTGACTTTGTGATCTAGTCTTCTAGGTTTTGATTGTGAAATTTTAAACAAGAGATTTCTTTATCCGTATCTAGTAACCTTTTCTAGAGCTCTTGTTTTTTATTTTTTAAGCTATGATTATCCTATTATTCTAAATGATTTCACAATTCTTGCTTTATAATCTTTAATTGAATATATTATTGGTCTCTTTATTTTTCAATAACTTGTCCAATGCTGCTTGTAATTGCACCCTCATTTTTGATATACAGGTGCCATCATTTGCGATTATGTCTTTCCCTTCTTTGACGAGTATTATTTTGACTTTGACTTCTTTGTTGAGTCTTCCTTTGACTGATATCTTCGACGATAAATAATTTTTACTAGATCTTGACTTCTTTGATTTTTTCATCTTCTTATTCGGTTAAATAACCTTTTTCATTTTGAGAAATTATTATTATTTCAAAATAATAATTATAATAATTATTATTAATGTTTTATATATACTATATATATATATATATTGTTTTCGCCGGCCTCTAGATTCTCCTCTGTAGCCTGAATGACCTCCCTGCGCGATCTCCATGCTTGTGTTGCCAGCGAGCTTCCCAGCTCTTCCACCATATCGCTTTCATCCTCTGTCGCAAGAGTAGCATGTGATTTATTGTGCTCTCACCAGATATTTATGTGGACGTCTTCCACTCAACTCTGGACATACAATATTTTCCACAGCACACGCACATAGCAACACCAACGAGCATAACCAAGCCAAACCTGGATCTGATACTAGTTGTTAGGATTATAACGAGCAATACAATATAGTAATGAGCGACAAATAAACATCATCAAGAAAAATTCAAGATAGACACACAATATACCCTGGAAACCCCATGCAGGGAAAACCAGCATCAATGAAGATCTTCATTACATGGCCAAAACCGGCCGTCCAGACCAAGTGAACTAGCCACCGCTCACCTCCAGGCCACTTTACAATGGAGTCTCCTCAAGCCTTATAAAGGCTTAATCACATGCAATACCATGGGACAATACCATGGGCTACAACAAACCATGTGCCCAAACCATGTCCTAGACCTAACCACCTTTGACTCAATCCCGAGTCAAGGTTAACCCTAACAATCCCCCCTTTAAACTTGACTTGGGGTAATCACCAACTCCCCTCAAGTATTTACCGAGGAATCTTACATACACCCCCCTATCACCTAGGTCTATCTCCCGACTTTACCAGTGATTTACCAGGGGTATGCATGCCTTACCAGGTCTTACATCCATATGCCCATTTACATGCAAAATTCTCCATTACAAATTTTTTTCTTTCATGTGTCTTCATGGTAACTATACAATCACCATATGTTACTTCATCCTCTCACTTTATTGCTCGTCTACTTGTCATGCTCCTTTTGTACCTACATCCAAACTCTGTCATTGATGTCCATATAAATAAAAATCCATCTAACAGATTACATGGGTCATCGGCCGCTGTAACTGCCAGTTCTTTAGGAATTCTCTTCACATACATGGCTCATCAATATTGGTCCCAAAACCAAGATTAAACCATCTCACATTTCTCCCGCAATCGAAGACTCAACCTCTCCGATCCACATCAAGCTAGGCTACGAGTACACCTGCCACCCTCGTACCTACCTAGTGGTTCATTCCACACTTGATGCAACATCCCTTCTTTGCGCATAAGAGGGATACCTTGTGCTTTTAGCATCCATAGAAATACAAACTTGCCTACGGCTAAGTTTCACATGGACCAAAAAAATTACTGCTAGGGTGTCGGGTACCACCGAACATGCACCCCACAATTTGATTATGAACATAGAAACATTTGTTAGGTTAAAATGAGAAACATTAACATAATAATAATGAGCGAGAAATAAACATTATCACAAGCAACCACATATAGACACACAATATACACTGGAAACCCCATGCGGGGAAAACCAGCACTAATGAAGATCTTCATTACATGGCCAAAACCGGCCATCCGAGCCAAGTGAGCTAGCCACCGCTCACCTCCAGGCCTCTTTACAATGGAGTCTCCTCAAGCCTTATAAAGGCTTCATCACATGCAATACCATGGGACAATACCATGGGCTACAAAAAACCATGTGCTAGACCTAACCACCTTTGACTCAATCCCGAGTCAAGGTTAACCTTAACAATCCCCCCTTTAAACTTGACTTGGACTAATCACCAACTCCCCTCAAATTTTTACCGAGGAATCTCACATACACCCCCCTATCACCAAGGTCTATCTCCTGACTTTATCGGTGACTTACCAGGGGTATGCATGCCTTACCAGGTCTTACAGCCATGTGCCCATTTACATGCAAAATGATCCATTACATTTTTTTGTTTTCATGTGTCTTCATGGTGACTATACCATCACCATCCGTTGCTTCATCCTCTTGCTTTTCATTGCTCGCTTTCTTGCTTGACGCACTCGCCGGACGCTAGATTCTCCTCTCTAGCCTGAATGACCTCTCTGTGCGATCTCCATGCTTGTGTTGTCAGCGAGCTTCCCAGCTCTTCCACCATATCGCTTTCATCATCTGTCACAAGAGTAGCATGTGATTTCTTGTGCTCTCACCAGATATTTATGCAGATGGGTTCCGCTCAACTCTGGACATACAATATTTTCCACAGCACACGCACATAGCAACACCAACGAGCATAACCAAGCCAAACCTAGCTCTGATACCAGTTGTTAGGTTAAAACGAGCAACATTAACATAATAATAATGAGCGAGAAATAAACATTAGCACAAGAAACCACATATAGACACACAATATACATTGGAAACCCCATGTGGGGAAAACCAGCACTAATGTAGATCTTCATTACATGGCCAAAACCGGCCATCCGAGCCAAGTGAGCTAGCCACCGCTCACCTCCAGGCCTCTTTACAATGGAGTCTCCTCAAGCCTTATAAAGGCTTCATCACATGCAATACCATGGGACAATACCATGGGCTACAACAAACCATGTGCTAGACCTAACCACCTTTGACTAAATCCCGAGTCAAGGTTAACCTTAACATGAAACTCCATTTCGCCTAGTTTATGGAAAATAGGTTGTGATGACGATGGAATATATTGTACCCAACTTAAGGATTGATGCGATTACATAGATTCCATATTTTAGTGATTTCGAGGAAATACTATCGTAGATACTACAGTTGGAAGAAATCCATTTTGTTGCATGTTATCATCAAAAAATTGAGAAGGAATGAAAAGAGTATAGCATGATCGAAACATCAAGAATAACCAATTTTAGGTAAGACGACTTGTCCTGATATATGATGGCAATTTTTTAAAGCATATGGGAAAGCTAAAAACACATTGGCTACCTAGGGTCGTATATTGTAATTCATCTCATTGACGGAGGCATAGTGTAAATACAGAATTTAGATGGAACATCCTTCAAAATATTGGTGAATGAAAGCCGCATAAAGCCCTACCAACATAGTTATTTTAGAGGAGAGTGATGGTTTGCATGTTGCTTTTGTATAATGATTCAGATGATCAACCCATGCGATGGAAATCGCTTCCACCTTTCCATTAATTGTTCGCTTGTGTGAAGGACTGACTGATTGAACGAGTAGATGTTATCACCTTCATGCCCAAGTTTTAGTTCATTCTGTTGCATCTGAGTGAGAGTGTTCCATTGTTGTCTAAAATTGCAAGAGACAAAGTGAGTTTTTCCATAGAGTATGGTTATTTCTATTTCTAGTACAAGCACAGTTGCAGAATCTGGTGTCACGACCCCTTCACCAACACTCATTATGGAATACACTACTAGATATGTTCCACTGTAATGTGATATTATAGAAGAAGATGAACAGTTTCCATTCATCCCTAAAGTGAGGTTACGAGCAGAACCACCTAGCACATCGAAGAGGAAATGGTCTAGTAGCTGTAAGACAACAAAAACACCACTACCGAATGACGAAGAAGAAACGGTTGAAATTAGGCTACTAGAGGATATTCCACCCAAATTAGCCGATGCATCGATGAGCAAAACTGCTAAAATATAAAGGATCCTTTGGAAAAATCAACCGTTTCGAAAAAGAGTTTGGATAATAGTGAATAACGACGAGAGCATACAATGTCACCTTCAACTTTACAAGAAGCTCATGACATATTTGTTGATGTTGATGAAATTTTCTCTCATTGGTACTAACACTTTAAAAAAGCATCCTTTCAAGCCTGAAGAAGAAAAGCAGCAATAGAGGTTGCGAAGAAAATTGAAGAGGCAGATGCACTATGTGCCAAGGTGGTCGAGCAAGTTTCTCAAACGTGGGAATATTTGATCGACAATAAAGAGTTAGAGAAAGTCACAGAGTAGTTTCAAATTTTAGATACAAAGGTGAATCAAATGAAGAAGCTTCCCTTATCAAAGAAAATGGCTAAGGCTACTAGGATGAATAAGTTACAACAACAAGTCATAATAGTGCGAACACAACAACAGAAGCAGATTGACAGGGTCATCGAATTATAGGCATGGGAAGAAAGAGTTATAGGTATTATTCAACCTGTACATTAGAAAGTGCGACAAACATTAGAGTCAGTAGGACTTACAACTTAAGAACACAGAGATCTGACCTCGTGGATAATTTTAGGAAGAAGGAACCAAAAGTACAGAAGGCGACCGCATAGATACTGAAAATATTTCAGTATTTTCAAAGTAAGGTTGTCACAATAGAATTTTAACACTAGTGTGGCTTGGGATGAGCCATATGTGAGTGTTGGGGGCATGTTTTCCTTAGAAAAGATAGGAAGAATCTAACAAGATTTCTGCTCGGGAATATGAATATTACGGTTGGACGACAGGGGAAGCTACAATTGAGGAAGATATGCAATATAAGCAATCGTTGGAGAACAGTCTGCAATGGAAGAAAAATTGTGAAGAGAGAATCCACGATAGAAGGAACCAAGATAAAAGAGGAAGTACAATGGTTGAAAAGGATAACTCGATTAATCATGGGTAAGAATTCAGTTAGAATAACACATCTTTGGTAATAAAGCATGTTTGTATTTTTGGGTCGATAGTTCCAACTGTCAATGTAATCGAATGTATGAGAAGAGGAATGACAGAATGTCAGATAAAAGTTTAGAGTCTGTTGATCACAACATGTAAGATATTGTAAAAGGGAGAACCCAAACTGGGTGTGGGTTGGTGTCTTCTAGCTCCTGTCTTAGTATCTGTAGAGTTGTAGAGAAGAAAGTCGATTCAAGCTATGTGTGAATCGACACTAGGGTGAAGGAGAAGGAAAATTTAGAGACCTAAGACTAGAGAGCATGAGAGGAGAGAAGTATGTATAGATTTTAGAGAAGATCTAGAGCAGAGTCTGCAAGCTGAGTGTGTAGGTGAAAGGCGCTACATATTTTTCATGCTAGATGAAGAGTGCCTTTCTATTTTTTCCCAAATGGGTTTCCACTTTAAATGTTGTCTCTGTGTGTATTTGATGAATATGTTTCTGTTGAATGAATGTATGAAGCAAATAAGTAGATCTTAATAGAGTGAATAAAATTTGTTTATGAATAAGTTCTTGTATGCATATGTTGCAATGTTGGTAGAAAGAATCTATGATAAGGATTTATATTAACTGTTGTAACCTCTTTTGACGGATACTTAGATTAAAATATTGAATGAACACACTAAGAATAGGAAATACAACCCGTGGCTTCGATCGAGCAAGTTGGTGAGGTACCGTGAGAGTAGAAATCCCCACATAATTGTAGAAACCTATTTCTAGCAGCTACCCAATATCTCAGGTGAGATTGCATCTGCGTCGTAGGTGCTGCCGACTGATCCTTGCTCTTTTGGGCTAGTATCTTGGGATTTGTTGACAAAAAAACAAGGGTCTTAACATGGGTTGAAGGGAGAAACACCAATAGAAGACAAGGCTTACGTATGATATATTTTTTTGGTTGTAATGTCATCTCTTTTTTTCTGTGTTAGTAACAATGACCCTTGATGAAACGAGATGATACGAGCTACGAATTCTCAAGGAATGTTTTTTGCATCATTTGTGAAGTTTTCCATCGGAGATTTATCTTCATTGGAGTTGTTTGTTGATCGCTTTGTTGGATGGAACTTCTTGTTTTCTTCTTACTTTGTTGATTTTGTGTTCTTTCTTTTCTAAAATCACAACTCCTCTGTTTATGTTCATTTGACCTTCTCGTTGGTCAAAATTATTATTTTTATGATTTGGGTGTTGATAAGGAGTTTTTTTGTTTTTTTTATACTAAATTGGCTTTCTTTGAACCATGACAAGGATTGGATTTGTATTTGCTTCTTTTTCCAATGAATATTTATCATTCTTAAGGTTCCTGATCATTTCTTCATGCGATTTCTCATTATTTTTAAGCTTCTGAATCTGATCCGTTAGATCTTTTTTATACTTCGTAGCGTGACCATTCTCTTCGATATTTTCTAATTGTTTATTTTGAAGATATTGATTCTTCTCTTCTATATTTTGATTGAATTTTTCTTTATCCTTTTCCTTCTTGATTTGAAGAAGCAATTTATGATTATTATCTCTTAAATGATACATCTCTTCTTCTTTGTCCACGACGACTTTCTCGAATTCTTTTGATGTGACCATATAATCTCCAAAATTAAGTTGTAAGCCCCTTATTTCAAATTGTTTCATGTCCCAAAATTCCATCCCTTCACCTATATTTGGCTCAAGAATCACTAAATGCTTAGTGAATTCAATACTAATATAATTATTACTTTCAGTAGGTACAATAGAAATGGTGATATCCTTCTGTGCAAGTGTTCCTTTAATTCCAAATAGTATTGCAACATTTGTTTTTGAGGTGATAGAAAACCTTTCCTTATTTTCAACATTAAAACCCATATTCTTAATTTTTTGAATTTTTTGTGAATATCCCTTTTTTCTCCAATAATTATTATTACTATTATTAAAAGTAATAATAAATTATACCAATACGGAATGCATGAAACTTTTTAAACCAAATAATAAAATTTGATAAAGAATATGTATAACCAATAACCCAATAATATATATCTATTTATAATAAAAAACTTTTGAAACTTTATCTCTTTGATTTATTAAAAAGTTACTCTATATCCCGCACTTTGGAAAATATCTCATATGGTTTTAGAAACCACATGTGGTTTTACTTCTTTTTTTTGTTGAAATGCTTTATTTTTTCTTTTTCCTTTTAAATTTTTTTTATTTCCCCACTTTTTGTTTGTACGAAATAACTAATTAATTCAAATGGATGGACAAAAGCCAAATTAGACAAATTCTAAATAATGGTCAAAGGCCCGGAACCAAACCCAATAAGGGGCTCTATTACCATTGTAACAATTAACAATCGTTTCTACAGGAATAACCAGCATAAATAACACATATACTCCATGAATGGAAAAAATAATATATGATTGATTATATAAAAGATGATAATGTACAATGAGGGTGTAACCGCATATATAGGGCTTATACGATGACTATTCACTTGTAAGACACATCTTCGCCACTAACTATCTTTACTTTGAGTATTTGTAAAAGAGATAGTTATCCTTACAATTATATTGTCCACACATATATTTATATATGTTTTTGTGGAAATATTTGATATAAATATTTACGTGATAAACAAATAAGTGATAATTCATTTATTGGACCTTCATTAAATAATACTAGTAGGAGTATATATAGAGTCAGAGAATAATGAAAAAGCACCATTTCCATAAGAATCGACATCACCATCAGGACCTACCAAAGTATATAAGTATATATATATATATATATATATATATATATATATAGAGAGAGAGAGAGAGAGAGAGAGAGAGAGAGAGAGAGAGAGAGAGAGAGAGAGATTTGACTCGCGATAGCAAATCCCAACATCTTGAAAGTTTCTAGCTCATACTCATCCTCATAATCATTATATATGGGATCACAGCTTTAAACCCGAACAAATGCATATTCAAAAATAAGCTCTTCATATTTTTCATAATAGATAAAACAATCCCTCATGCATCCATGTTGAACCAATTCTTGAACAACAGATTCCTTATGATCATTTTGGGAAGAAACCTATATAAGAAGCTACCAATTGAAAAGGGATTCAACAGCTCCCTGACTCATCGCACTTTTGTAATATCTCTTCGATGTTCAGTCTGAAATTACTTGCTGAGATCTTCTCTTTCAAAGTCTTTCCTAGTAATTGTGTTTTTGCACAGAATCAACTACCTGTAATTTTGTTTTTTCATTTGGGAAGACCCTGTGGACATTGAACAAAACGTATGGACATTGCAGAGGAAGAACAAGACCAACAAGAAAAACCAATTATGAGATGGGTGATTGCATTTTTCTACACCTGACTTGTTCCTTCTCTACCCTTCATTCACTTGGTCACCGTATACAAATTTTACCACCTTCCCCCATCCCGCCACTGGTGAATACCCTTTGCTTTAGCAAAGGCACATGGAGGACGGTCTATAGACGCGTGTATGGCATGTATAAAGAAGCAACACGCGAGGGATATTTCATTCATCCAACTCATATCATGTTATTTGTGGCTCATTCTCTAGATAAGGCAGGCTCTTTATCGTTTAAATGATGGTTCTGTTCAGGGAATGGATTTTGAATAGTTTTTTACCTAACCCATTGTCTGATCCCTAGTTATTATGCCATGTGCCTAATGGAAAGGAATCACATTCACTGCATGAAAAAAATTATTAGAGTATATAAAAAAGTGAGTTATCAACCTTGGTCCTCAAAATGTATTTGCATAGGGGTGAATCCACGGACCTGGGTAACACTTTTTGGCAAGCGCATTTCGGAAAAAACAAAAAAATGTACCTCGGTCGAGGGTTTAACAAGCCCTCGACCGAGCTTTTATCAAGCCCTCGACCGAGGTTTTTTTCAGCCCTCGGTCGAGGTATTTTTTAACCCTCGGTCATGGTATTAAAACCTCGACCGAGGGTTAATAAATACCTCAACTGAGGTATTAACTCGGTCGAGGTATAGACCTCGGTCGAGGTAAATACCTCGACCGAGGTGCCTCTGTCAAAAAAATTATAAATAGAAGCCGCGGACCCATTTTGTAAATGAACATGATCATTACATAACTGAATTGTATTTAGTCGAGGAAGCACTAAATTATCAAAGACTGCAAAATATATTCATTACACTTTGCTGAATCCTTCAACAACTCATGAAAACCTGAAAATAGAACTCTCCACAAAAAACTTTGCCTTCAAACATTAATGACACTCCCTGAAGTCTTTGATACAAAACGAAATGGAGCCATTTTTGAGTAGTGGGATGCAACTGCAAGCAGTGAAAGCTTTTAAATATTGAAAATAGAACTCTCCACAAAATTTTTTTCCTTGATCTCCATAAAACTCTCTCCAAATCTCTTTTGTGGTTCGCTATTTTCAATATTTGAAAAGTTTTCACTGCTTGAAGTTTGCATCCCACTACTCAATAAATGGCTCCATTCCGTTTTGTACCAGGGACTTGAGAGAAGATTAACAATCAAGGATATTCAAACTTGTATTAAAGAAGGCCTACCTAAACTATTATAAACATGCTCTAACAACCATGTGTATCTAACTCAATAAGCCAAAAACTTTAGGAGGGCTCTTCCAAATATAATGATCACAAGATTCACAACAAGTACAAAATAACCCAAGAATTATATGCAACCATGAATGATTAAAGAACAATCACATATGAAACCATTAATGAAATCATCCTTCAAGAATATTTGAAAAGTTTGTTTGAAATTCCTCTGGAGCGGCCTTCACACTCCCACATTCAATTCACATTAGATACATATCTTTTAGTAATATTAACCTACCTTTGTGGTCCTTCGCTGGACATTAATAAAATTATCATATCTTATCTATCTTATCTGAAATGGAAAGAAGGAAAATGATGCTCCCCTAGTGGTCCACAACTAGCCATAATTGTTTCTCATTTCACCTATCCTATAACATCAATCCCTTCAGACGTGAGGAATTGTGTGATGTTTCCCCACTTGAAGTTGTGATGTTATTTTATGAAAACCCTATATTTGGAAACTTCATGATTTTAATGAGTCTAGGTAGTATAGTGTAATTGTTACTTTGAGGAGAAAACTTTATAGGGTCCCAACAAGGTAGTTTGTACTACTACAATATCCTTGATATCAACAAAGTAGTGTCAGAAAGTAATCTCATAGAATTGGAAAACTTTCCTCTTCATAGTTCGATCATAAGGTGTACAAAAGGTCATTAATACTACCATATTATTGATCATAAAGTGTACAAAAGGTCATTAATACTACCATAGTATCGATCCTAGGTCTATCTACACAACAGCAGCCGGTGGAAAATATTGTAGAGGAATACATAGATATATTTTCCTCACCTAAAGAGGTGTCATTGTGCAATTATCAAGTAAAACACTTAATTAGGTTTTATACGCGATGCTCCCTTCCTTAATGGTCCATATACATATTCTCTGTTTTGGAGAAAGAGGAAATAAAATGTCAGATTCAAGATCTCATCTGAAAGGGACACATTCAACCAAAATCCTCGCCTTGTGGGAGCCCAATTATGTTGATGTAGAAAAATAATGGGACATGGTGACTTCTTTAGTAGAACTTGGGTGGAACATTTGCAACACATTCATTAGATTTCGATCACCGTATGACAATACAAGTTATATGTCAATTTGGAGAAGTGTTCATTCTACATGGAGATAATTCGGTATTTACGATACATTGTGACATGATGTGCATGTTGACCCATCCAAAATCCAAGTCATTCATGATTGAATGACCTTAACGACTCTAACATATCTCCACATATTCTTAGTCCTTTCCAACTTTTACTATGGGTTTGTGTTGAGGTTCTCTCATATTTATTGGACCTTAATCCAAGTGACCAAGAGTAGAGCCAAATAAAATTTCACTTGGGGTGTGTCACAACAAAAGGAATTAAACGATTTGAAGCAATGCCTTGTATTGACTCCAATCCTCACTTTTCTAGACTTACAAAATCCTTTCGAGATTGAGACAAATGCCTCTCACTATGCTATCAATGTAGTCCCCACTTAGCATGGACATCTAAAGGACTATCATAGTGAGACACTCTATGATTGTGTTCATCGATATTCCACCTATGACAAGGAGATGTACTCCATTATGTAGACATATCACCAATGAAAAAATTACATCCTAGGAAAGGACATGATCATCCACGCCAATCATAGCCCCCTCCAATTCATACACATGTACGAAAAAAATATTGAATGAGTGCTATCAAAAGTGGTCCAAATTCCTTCAATAGCTCCACATAAACATCAAGTACAAGAACAATAGGAAAAATCAAGTTATAGACCTCCAAGTGCC
>LPNX010392707.1:38632-88974 GCA_001517045.1 Pseudotsuga menziesii | reverse complement strand
TTATTTATTATTTATAATTGCTTCAAACAAATAAATAAATGCCCATTATAAATAAAGTATTGAAAAAACATTATTCACCCATACCTTGAAAAAGAAACATGTAACAACATTACTATTTTGCTTCCTCTAAATTTTATGTGTCGATCTGTAGATACGAGTCGAGGAGTAATAGGAGTCATAGATTTGATCAATTATATCTATGACTCCTAAGGCTCCAAGACCCATTTCTACAAATACTCCGAGACCCATTTGATCAATCATATCTAATACTCCAAGACCCATTTTTATAACCCTTAAGATTGACTAGGACCTCGACCGAGGTATTTAAATACCTCGGTCCTAAAAAAAACAGACTTAGCCCACATTCAAGCAAATGGAAAATTTCCTGTGCCTTGAAGATGTGTAAACCCTACCGTTCCTAGCACATAACTGAGCAGAGTTGATACCGATAGATTCACCAATGAATATTCTATCCATTGAGGTATCATACACGCATTTTGGCATTCATATGATATTTATTTTTTAATTACTTCTAAAACTTATACTTAGAAAACCACACTGCAACTTCGAAGTAGCTCAAAGAAAAATCCGCAGAGTTAAAATTACACAGCCAAAAAATTCGTAAAAATGCACACATCACATATCGACGTGTCCTCTTCAAAAGGGTATCTTTGGTTTTTCAATTTTTGAAAAAATAGAAAAAATTCCTTTACGTGGACAAATATGTGTTTAAAACGATGCTGAAATCGAATGTGGTCACTTTCGAAAAATAATAAATAATTGTATAATGTGAAAAAAATTAACAAAAAAATATGCACATCACACTGGATTTTATGTAAATCATGCTCATATATTTATTTTTTTTAAATTATTAATGCAAGATTGAATTACTCTACGTGGACACGAGCCACTTATTAGCTTCTTCAAATTTTTAAGGTCACACAGTTCATTAAATGCAAAATTTCACACATTAAATGACATCGGAATATTTAAAAAAAAATATCACTATGAAGCCAACATAATATTATACAATTTGTTTTTTTACTGCAAGTCAAAATTCACATGGCATATATGCGTTTTGAGGGCTTCTATCTAGCACATGAGTAAAAAATCAGGTTTTCATCGCCAAATTTGGCCAAAAAGTGTTACCCATCTTCATGGAATCACCCATAGATCAAAACAACAATTAATATGTTGGTCTCATACTCCAACACAATAAGCTTAACCTATATATTCTTTCAGCACTATTTCTATTTTAGTCCCAGGGTCTTTGCTTTCTTCATATAAATAAAGTTTTAAGCCAGCACAACTTTTATCTATGTCACTAGTGCTTTCCTTAACATCTTAGCTAGGGAGCTCTGGGTATAGTGAGAACAACTTTCCTCTTGAGAGTATGCAATCTTTGGCAACACCATTCACTTCCATGAATGAAATAAATACATCACAAGAATCCAAGTAAAATGTACAAGGGGCATTTGGTGCTAATATTTTATTAAATATAAGTCCAAATATTTTCTTGCAAATGGAAAATTCCGGTTCTAGGGGAGGCCCATGCTGAGCAGGAGCTGGAGATGTGTTGTATTTTATGACATAAGTTATGGTAAAAATTTTCATTAAGCAGGTAAGGGCACCACAAATTGTGGAAGTTGTTCTTTAAACTATTCCTTTGTATATAGTTGTGGATTCTTTATTAGTTTTATAAGGTTTGTGCCTAAGTAGGTTGATGTACTTATTGGAGTGTCTGATTTTACATGATGAGGAAGAAGCTGAGAATAAACTTGATAATAATTGTTGGTCCTTAAACGTAGATGCACTTAGCTGATTTATTGTGGATCGTGTATACATTGGTGGTTTTCCGGAACCAGGGGGAGCATTGAAATCCTTATAATTTTATTGTCCATGCTGCATATTTCCAATAAAGATGGTCTTGTCAAAGAAGCAATACCAACCAAAAAAAGCCTTCTATCTCTCACAAGAGGAAGCAAACCAAGAGAAGTTTATATACAAGATTTATTTGAAAAACAACTCGTATTATCTGTAGACCTTGATACATATTCTAATGTGATGGACCTTTATAGAATCAGTTAAACTAGTTTGTTAAAATTACCACCGATGGATAGCAACTAATCGACCAAAAGGGGTGAGTGTGTAGTGGGATCTTCTCATTGGCTCAACTTCATGCTACGTTACTTCAATTCAATCGGATCTATTAAGAGTTCAAGACGAAGATAGATTATTTATACTTGCACAACCATTCACCACTTCTTTTCCTCAATTGTCGAACTCTCGATGAAAATACGATAGTGACAGAGTTCATTTTCACAAGATAGCATGAATTTTTTTCCCTTTAGTTGGCGATAATGATCTCCTTTTTCAAATTTTATCCATGCACACAATAAAAAACAATGATTAGAACCAACCAAGGAAATTGAGAATCTGAGTGAGTAGCACCAACGTTGGTATCGATTTCTTTTCGGTAGCAGAGTAAAATATAACAACTGAATCAAAAGCAAAAATCCCAATTCCAGGCGCGGATCCATAGCTACCACCTCACCAAGTTTCATATTCAGATCCAATGAATCCATGCGACTGCTACTTGGACATTTGATACCAAATGTTATACTAGGTGCTTGGAAATCAGCGTTGGTGGAGACCATGGTTCAGTAACTATGTAGGAAATATAAAATGAATACTCCTAGCAATCTGTTAGGCAGGGACTTAGTTTCTTTGAAACTTCTTCTTGTTCATTGAGAGATAGCGATGTCATGAGAGTATTTGCCTCATATTATGATTTTAACATAGACATACCTATTCACTTATACTGTGATCATTTCTTGAAGATGATTAGAAAAATATTCCTATCCTTTAAAGTTACAATTTATGATTGATTTACTTTCTGAATTTTCAAGCTAATCACATTTTGAGATTATGAATCATGCATTTACTTTCGTCTATGGAATTTAAGAAATGAGGATAAATGCACTTGAGTTTTAATGCCATATAATTCTTTGAGACTAATGTTTTTGGTTGCTTAAATGAAATTGATTTAACAAAAAATTACCCCATCTTCCATAATGGTAAAATGGAGACTAGGTTTGTTACAAATGGTATCAGAGCAGGTTCTCAACACTCAGACCTAATGGAATCACTTACATACATGTATGTTGTGCACTTTGTGAAGAAATGATTTTTGAAAAATATGAGATTTAACGAATACTGATTGGAATGTATGTTGTTGTTCAAGGATATGGGTTCAATGTTATGATCATCAAAATAAATGAACTAGCTTGCTTAGACTCATTTGCTTGAGTGAATTAATCTATTTGCATAAACTTAAAGCATAGAATATATGTATAAGGGGAGAAGTTTTGTCTCAAGATTGACAAGGGGATGTGTTTAATTTATGTAAGGACATATTTATGATATTTTATATGCATAATGTGAAAGTGTATGTCTAACTCGTTCAAAATTTTACTAAAAGAGTTTATTGCATAGTGATTTTATCTATGACAAATGACTAATGGATACATGATGTTGTTAATCTAGTAAATATCTTAATAAATTAAATCAATATTCAAGCTTACAATAAGTGAGGTAAAAGTATACTATGAAAGCGACTTAACACGTAATTCATGTAAGTAGAAGCAACAAATTTAAAAATGTGGGAATGATTAGTGGGACTATATGCAATATTACGTATGATAAATGCATAGGGATTGTTCATAATGATAGAAATTGTTGCATCTAGGTGTCTAAATGCATCAAAGAATAAACTTGAATAAACTTGTTGATATATATAGTTTTATGTGTTGCTTACAATCACAACGACAAGAGAATATGATGTAGATAAAAATTGTAAAAGTTGTTAGTTTAATGTATAGGTACACTTGTTAACAAGAAAATTCACCAACCGGAAGCAAGGTTAATGTCCTTTGGTAATGTCAATTCAAGTTTATATAAGAAAGGTATGAATTTTTCTCAAGGTGTAAGTTAGTGAAAATAATTTACGACTAAATTTTCATAAAAGTAATGCATTGAGATTATGCAAGAGACTAGTTGTTGTATTAAGAGATTATGGACATCACAAGTATCAACTTCCTAGTATATTTTGTTGCTTCTTAACGAGATTATGATGCAAAAAAAATTGCTAAGAAATTTCGAGTAAAGTATGCAGGTACTTAAAATTGCAAGAAGTGCTGTTGAATGGGAATCAGTAAGGTAGTCAAAAGAAAATTTTAAATTTCACAAGGGAAAAGGTAACATCTAGATTTTATATAATTTCTTGAATATTGCGAAAGGTTAGAAATCCGTTTTTATTTGAATAAAATAAACACATTTATAGAAACATATAATTTAGATAACTTAATATTTTGAGAGTGTGCTTTGTAATAAGTTTTGGAAATTTCTACCAAAGCACTTGAATATGGTAATCGTATTATTATAAGAATGATTAGTTTTGCAAATGATATATGTGTGATAAGGAAATTGAATCATAGAATTTGTTTGAAATGTTTATACATGCATATATACTAGAAGTATCGAGTTATACTAAGCGATAATGTGTTGTTTAAATTTATTGAAGGTATGATGTTGTTAATTAAGTTTTGAAAGACTTAGACAAACATGTTTTTATTTTGAGTTGGAAAGCTCTGGAACATTAGGGTTATTGAGTTACCATATGATGTTGAATCGATGGAATGTGAAACATCAAGAATGTTCAGAGTTATTAAAAGTTTGGTCTGATGTGGAGTTGGTAGGATCTGGAACATAAGTATGTCCAATGATGATTATGATATTTCATGCATTAAATATTTTTAAATATATGTCATTATGACTAATTACATAAAGAGGTGTGAAACTTTTGAGCTGATTATGGGGGACACCCTAGGTTATAAGGCTCTTGAAAATTTGTGAGAAACATTTCTACAATAAATAGAACCAATTAATGAAAATGAAGTGGAAAATTGGTTTGGTGTTGAGCTTGTTGGGTTCTAGAACAAATAAAGTATTTAGTCTCATTATGCATAACTACAAGATGTAATGTGACTTAGAAATTGAGACTTAGTTTTTCAGAATAAACAAACTAAAATATTGAAATGGTTGAAGATAAAATATTTATGATTTAAGTAGAGCTACCATGGAGCACCCTAAAGAGGTGTTAGGCTCTAGAATTTTTGATAAGTTAGTATAGAGTTGCCAGGGAACACTCTTGTAAAGTGTTAGACTCTTTTGAGCACTCTATGATGTTAAGTCCGACTAGGCCTAGAAAAAGCGCTGCCATTGAGCACCCAAAGGAGGTGTTAGGATCTTAAGCAGAACTTCCAGAGAGTAGTGAGGTGAGGTGTTAGGTTCTGTAGTGAGATATGTGCACTTCCATATTTTGTGTAGGAGATACACGTGAGAGCTGTAAGAAGTTGATGAAGAATATATTCCTTATATCGGTGCGACTATTATATATACAGGTTGAGGAGGCCTGCATGTGAACTTATGGTTCCATGAGGAGATGACCCTGATTTATGTATATGCCAAAACTTTTGAAAAATGATTTCAGCCAAGAAGTGCTTGGAAAATCACTATCATATAAGAGGTATGTGTATGAATCTTATGTTTGGTATTTTATACATCATGATATGATTAAGTATTGGGTGCAAAGTTATGTATATGTGGTTAATCGTTGTGTGGTAAAATAATTGTTTTTATATGCATAGGTAATGCTTTGATTAGTAAATGTTTCATAGTATGTTATGTTAATTTGATATGAATATTTATGTTGCAAAGCAAAGTGGAATGATTAAAGTTTCTTGAAAACAAGTACCACCATACTGGAGGTATGGATATAAGGTTTGAATATGGAAACATTATGTGCCGCAAGATACAAACATGTGAATGATTTTCTCATGAATTTGTATTATTATGATTAATATGTGTTATGCAGTTGTATGAATACTATGCTATTGTCCATAGGTAAATCTTTCAAAGAAAAGCTAAATTCTAAAGGGCTGTTATGAAGGGATAGCAAGTGAAAAGTCATGGATGGTTTATCAGATATTATGGTTTTTATATATGTCATCTATCACTAATAGATGTTACAGGTACATATTGACATGAATACTAAACTCTATAGAGTAGTTATGAAAATCAAGGACAATATGTTCCAAAGGAACTTGTTATTTATGCTTCTTTTACTTTAACAATGATCATATCTATGCATATGTTTTGAGATAAGTGTTGGGAATATCTTGTTATGTTTAGAACATGTTGAGAAAAAACAAGAAAGTTTGAAGATAACAAAATAGTTTCCAAAGGAAATGATGTGGATACTGTTGAAGGAAAACAAGAGTAATTGGAGATACCAAGAGTTGTCATACTGAAAAGACAATGAAAAAATTGAAGTCGATTACTAAAGTAAGAACACCGAGGACGGTGTTATTCTAAGGGGGGGGATATAACACCCCTCTTTGCCACTAACTATCTTTACTTTGAGTATTGCAAAAAGGGATAGTTATCTTTACAATTATATTTTGCATACATATAATATGTATATATGTTTTTTCTCAAAATATTTTATATAAATGTTTACAAAAAACATATAAGTGATATATTCATTTATTGGACTTCAATAAGTAGTAGTGGTAGCGTACATATATATAATAAAAGAACAAGTGATTAAGGATGATGCGATCTGTAACACCCCGGTTTCGACCCCATTTGCATTAAATGTATATGATGTTTATATTGTAATTAATCATGGTGTGAAGATAAACGCAAAAGCACCACCATCGATTTAACGTTTTATGTTCCGGGGAGTAAAATCGTTGCCGATGGTATTTCATGCTAGTTGACATATTATAATTTTGGCATCATGTAAATATGCAATTTAATTAAAAACCCAAGCAGCTATGTCTATGAAACAAATAAGAGATGGGGGAATGATTTTCCTAAGGATAAGGAGGGGGAAATATTTAACCTTTGGGGCCAATGGGGAAAAGCCAAATGTCAATGGGAGAACCCATCAAATAGTCAACTACCTTTCTTGTCTCATTCACCCAATCATTTAATTTTTCCAAAAATGGTTGAGTTAGTTAATGCATGGGGATGGAGAAGAGTATGGCAGTCATAAATTTGAATTGAAGAAGTCATCATATTTTGGAAAACATTTTTCTAGCTTGTGGGGAAAGTAAATGCTTGGGAAGGCATGCCCAAGCCATTACTCACCCATTACTTCCATTTTCCTTACCCATTCTCCTTCATATGGGCTTCATGCATGCAGCTAAAGTTTCCTGTGTGTTCATCCTTCACGTTGGGAGTCATTTTCCTCATTTTTGCATGCCTAGAAATTCGTTTTGGTATTGTTTAGTAAGTGGGTAAGGAAGATTTATGTTTTCCTGTGTTTTCATGGATTTTCCAATGGTTGGGAATCATTTTTACCTTGTTGAATGGCCAAGAATCTAGATTCACATTTTTGGGCTTCATAACAGTTGTTTTGGGCTCTCGTATTGCCATACACGTCTTCAGAAATAAAAAACACGATTTGGGTTTTTGTAGAGGCTGATTTTGACCGTAGGAAGCCATTAAAGGAGTGTTTAAATTGTATTTCCTTTCCTTGGTGTTTTTCTCCATACGCAAATTCGTTTTTGGGTTCCCCAATGTTTTCTATTGTTTTTCCCCACCATTTTCCACGCTGAAAATCATTTGGTGTTGCCCAACGATTTAGAGGAGAGACCATTTTCTCTTGGGTGTTGTTGAGAAATTCATTTTTGGCCACGATAGGCGCAAAAATTCCCTAGGATACGAATTGATGTTCGGGGTTTTTTTTCACCCACCTTAGCAATTGTTTTCGTTTCCAAACTGTTTTCTCAACTCAGAAATTATGTATGTTGCTGTGTATGCAATTGGTATTTGGACTGTGTAGGAGTGAAAAGGAGTCTGCTTGACAAACCTAGTGTTTTGTAGGAGCCTCGTAGACAGATCTAGAGGGATGGCTCTCTTCTCTACACCCCCTGAATAGAAATGGAAGGGAAGTCATGGCCTGAGGGACTATGTAGCAAAGAAGGGAATAAGTTCCTTGTGTTGGGTGTGTGTGGATATCTTAGGAGTCAAGTTAGTTCTGGTGTAGGCATCCGTAGCTCTTCAGTGAGCCCACTAGCTTAGCAGACAGTGCTTCCATCTCTTGATAACCTGATAAACCCAAATTATTGGCTTGGTTATGTGTTGTTGTGTCCCCTTGGAAGTCTGATAAACCCAAACATAGATTTTTCTTGACTTTGTTTTGACATATCTTTGGCTATGTGTGAGCCTTCTAGTTTCCTTTTCCTTTGGGAATCATGCCCAGCTCGGGGATGGCAGTTTTGCTAAGAGATTAAGGAGCAGACTGGCCTATGGTTGGGTGGAACGTTGCAACGGCATAGCTGGTTGCGGGGAGCTTCATTCGAAGATAAGTATTCCTGTGTAATCACCCATGCAACTGTATTGTTTATGTGTATTATGATGAACATGTTAAAGTGTGTTGAATGCTTGAATTAAATGTAATTGATTCCACTGAATGTTAAATCTTTATGCATCTGTGTATCTTGAGTTCAATGCATTTTATTTTACGTTTATGGGGTTAGTTTCTCAGGTAGATAGTATTATGGTAGCGTCCTCTTCGTCGGTTTAGACGGTTACGAGTTTTCAAACCTAGTTTTCAACGATTTATGGTAGCGTCCTCTTCGTCGATCGAGGATGTTACACGATCCTATTTAAAAATATAGTATTAATGTCGGAAAAGGATTTTTAATGAGATAATGAACGGTTTAGAGGGTTACGAGTTTTCAAACCTAGTTTTTGTAGGTGTAACTCCATTCGGGGAAGGATGTTTTTCCTTTGTTAAAGGATGTAAGGAAAACCGTTAAAGAGCGGATGGTAAATCAAATAAGATTAATTACATATCTGAAAACATATGGTTGCACGACGGAAAGAGGAGAAACGTAAAAGGCGAAAGTATGATGGATCGTAGAGATCCGAGCCCAGTAGCAATGAAACTGTGAGTATCTATTTATTTATATTTTTCTTTGGTTTTTATGTATGAGGTCTCTCCTATAGAGAGAAGCGTGGCGTTGAAGCCGATACCTAACTACATTCTGATATTTTTTAAGTAGCCCAGGAAGAGAGGTTAGCTTTTGGAGGGTCTAGCCTAGTTTTACAAGTATTCTTTATTTTGTTTTCAAGTATTCTTTAAATTTCTAATACGCCAAATACGAGATTATCGCATCTTTCACTGTGTTAATATCTATCAACTTTTGCATAGAGGAATCTGGGCAGGCCTCACATTACTTTGGGGGTTGATTAAAATATTGGCCTAATAATCTTATGCCTTAATGTTTGTTACATCTATAGGTGGTGGGGAAGAGATTGTAAGAAGTCTTTGCATAACCATGAGAGAAATCTCTACTTCCCTGGTTTCTTTCTAGATATCTACTTCTGCATAGTTAATTAACAACAACTATTCTACATGAAAAATTGATCCAACTCTTATGTTCTGAGTTGTTTGATTTTTTTTTGGGTCTTTACTGCTACATTATGTTAATGAACAAGTATTGATAAAGGGAAGCCTCAATAAGAGATCCAACCCATAAATAACCATCGTCACTACATATTTCCATGTGAATACATGGTACAAGTGGAATATATTTCATTTTATAATGCTATGTTGTAGAAGATAAACCTCAGTCTTTACCTTTGATTTTATTTTACATAGTAAAGAGAGCGTGTCTTTGTTTATACATATTTATTGTTTAATTACTTGAAAGAAGAACATTGTAGGAGGTTATATAATTTCTATCATTCAGGATGTAGGACTCGATTTCCATCGTGATATACATATTAAATTAGTTATGTTGTAAAGAGAATTTTTAGATTAAGCCTTCTTTATTATTCATTGAGAAATGGCGATTCTGTGATAATATCTGCCTCATATTATGATTTTAACATAGACATACCTATTCTCTTATACTGCAATCATTTCTTGAAGATGAAACGAAAAAGGTTCATATCCTTTAACGTTACAATTTATGATTGATTTACTTTGTGAATTTTTAAGCTAATCACATTTTTAGATTATTGTAGTAAGGTTAAAAAAATGACCTTAAGACGAAACTTGAGGGAAGAGCGTAGAAATATATGATTGGTAAGTAAGATAACTAAAGTAGTCTTGATAGTAATTCTATAACCTTAGTTGATTCATTCCATCAAGGGGGTGGCCTTATATTCCAAACTAATGGCCAATGATTTAGTATAAATATGTAAAATAAGAAGCGAGGGAGCCAAGTAAGATTCTAATTACAGTCCTTTATCATTTCACTTGGTATAGTTTGAGTGGAAATATTTGGAATTTTCTTATATGGTATTATTCCCTTTGAAAGAAAATGCCTTGAAATGAGGCTAATTAGTAAGCTGATGTTGTCCTTTATGAGAGCGATTTGAGGATAATGAAGATGGAATGCATTAATACTTGCAATGCAGTTTTGTAACCTTTTGTTGAATAATTAATTAAAATATTAACAATTTTGGTGGATGTATCCCTTGGTTACGGGTGAACAATGTATACTGGTGTCTCTCTCCCTTGATTTTATATTTTGTGTGTTTTATCTCTAAGTGACCTAGGTTGATGCTTCACAATTTTGTGATTTTTAAAACAATATCCACTTTAATATTTGAATATGATGTATGGAATATGAGTCATAGTTTTGCACACATGAATCATGCATTTAATCTTGTTTGTGGAATTTAAGGAATGAGGGGAAATTAACTTGAGTTTTAATGCCATATAATTCTTTGAGACTAATGTTTTTGGTTGCTGAAATGAAATTTATTTTTAAAAAAATTACCCCATCTTTCATACTGAAAAATGGAGACTGGGTTTGTTACAAATGGTATCACAACATATTCTCAACACTCGGACCTAATGGAATCACTTACATACATGTATGTTGTGCACTTTGTGAATAAATGATTTTTGAAAAATATGAGATTTAATGAATACTTATTGGAATGCATCTTGTTGAAAGGATATGGGTTCAATGTTATGATGATCAAAATACATGAACTAGCTTGCTTATACTCATGTGCTTGAATGAATTAATCTAGTTGCATAAACTTAAAGCATAGAATATATGTATAAGGGGTGAAGTTTTGTCTCAAGATTGACAAGGTGATGTGTTTAATTTATGTAAGGACATATTTATGATATTTTATATGCATAATGTGAAAGTGTATTTCTAACTCGTTCAAAATTTTACTAAAAGAGTTTATTGCATAGTGATTTTATCTATGACAAATGACTAATGGATACATGATGTAGTTAAGCTAGTAAATATCTTAATAAATTAAATCAATATTCAATCTTATAATAAGTGAGGTAAAAGTATACTATGAAAGTGACTTAACGAGTAATGTATGTAAGTATAAGAAACGAATTTAAAAATGTAGGAATGTTTAGTTGGACTATATGCAAGATTCTGTATGATAAATGCATAGGGATTATTCATAATGATAGAAATTGTTGCATCTAGGTGTCTAATTGCATCAAAGAATAAACTTGAATAAACTTGTTGATATATATAGTTTTATGTCGTGTTTACAATTACAACGATAGGAGAATATGATGTAGATAAACCTTGCAAAAGTTGGTAGTGTAATGTACAGGTACACTTGTTAACAAGAAACTTCGCCAACTGAAAACAATGTTAGTGCCTTTTGGTAATGTTAATTCAAGTTTATATAAGCAATATGAATTTTTCTTAAGGTGTAAGTTAGTGAAAATAATTTACGACTAAATTGTCATAAAAGGAATGCATTGAGATTATGCAAGAGACTAGTTATTATATTAAGAGATTATGGACATCGCAAGTATCGACTTGCTATTATATTTTGTTGCTTCTTAAATATATTATGATGCAAATAATTTTGGTAAGAAATTATGAGTAAAGTATGCAGGTAATTAAGGTTGCAAGAAGTACTGTTGAATAGGAATTAGTAAGGTAGTCAAAAGAAAAAGTTAAATTTCACAATGGAAAAGGTAACATCTATATTTTATATAATTTCTTGAATGTTACGAAAGGTTAGAAATCTGTTTTCATTTGATTAAAATAAACACATTTATAGACACATAGTTTAGATAACTTAATATTTCGAGAGTGTTCTTTGTAAGAAGTTCTGGAAATTTATACCGAAGTACTTGAATATGGTAATCGTATAATTATGACAATTATTGGTTTTACAAATGATATATGTGTGATAAGGAAATTGAATCATAGAATTTTCTTGAAATGGTTTGTACATGCATATATACTAGTAGCATCAAGTTATACCAAGCGATAATGTGTTTTTTAAATATATTGAAGATATAATGTTGTGAATTAAGTCTTGCAAGACTTAAACAAACATGTCTTGATTTGGAGGGCAAGATCTCGAACATTAGGGTTATCGAGTTACCATATGATGTTTAATCGATGGAATGTGGAACATCAAGAATGTTCAGAGTTATTAAAGTTTTGGTCTCATGTGGAGTTGGTAGGATCTGGAACATAAGTATGTCCAGTGATGATTATGATATTTCATGCATTAAATACTTTTAAATATATGTCATTATGACTAATTACATAAAAGTTGTGAAACTTTTTAACCGATCATGGGGGATGCCCTAGGTTATAAGGCTCTTGAAATTTTTTGAGGAACATTTCTACATTAAATAGATCCAATTAATGAAAATGAAGTAGAAAATTGGTTTGGTGTTGAGCTTGTTGGACTCTAGAAAACCTAAAGTATTTAGTCGGATTATGCATAACTAAAAGATGTAATGTGACTTAGAAACTGAGACATAATTTTCAGAATAAAAAACAAAAATATTTAAATGGTTGAATGAAAATATTTATGAATTAAGTAGAGCTTCCATGGAGCACCCTGAAGAGGTGTTAGGATCTAAATTTTTTTATAAGTTAGTACGTAGTTTCCAGGGAACACTCTTGTGAGGTGTTAGACTCTTTTGAGCACTCTATGATGTTAAGTCCTAGGCCTAGGAAAAGAGATGCCAGTGAGCACCGACAGGAGGTGTTAGCATCTCAAGAAAAAATTCCAGAGAGCATTGAGGTGAGGTGCTAGGTTCTGTAGTGAGATATATGTGGGATTCGATATTTTGTGTAGGAGATACAACTAAGAACTGTAATAAGTTGATGGAGGGTTTCTTCCTTAACCGGTTGAATATTATATATACAGGTTGAGGAGCCCTGCATGTGAACTTGTGGTTCCGTGAGGAGATGACCCTGATGTATGTATATGTTAAAACTTTTGAAAAATGATTTCAGCAAAGAAGTGCTTGGAAAATCACTATCATACAAGAGGTATGTGTATGAATCTTATGTTTGGTATTTTATATATCATGATATGATTAAGTATTGGGTGCAAAGTTATATATATATGTGGTGAATCATTGTCTGATAAAATAATTGTTTTTATATGCATAGGTAATGCTTTTATTAGTAAATGTTTCAGAGTATGTTATGTTAATTTGATATGAATATTTAAGTTGCAAATCATAGTCGAATGATTAAAGTTACTTGAGAACAAGTGCCACCATACCAGTGATATGGATACAAGATTTGAATATGGCAACATTATGTGCTGCAAGATAAAAACATGTGAATTATTTTCTCATTAATTATTATTATTATGATTAATATGAGTTATGCAGCTGTAGGAATACTATGTTATTGTCCATAGGTAAATCTTTCAAAGAAAAACTAAATTCTAAAGGGTTGTTATGAAAGGATAGTAAGTGAAAATTCATGGATGGTTTATAGGATATTATGGTTTTTATATATGCCATATATCACTAATATATGTTGCAGGTACATCTTGACAGGAATACTAAACTCTACAAAGTAGTTATGAAAATCAAGAACAATATGTTCCAAAGGAACTTGTTATTTATGCTTCTTTTTGTTTAACAATGATCATATCTATGCATATGTTTTGAGACAAGTGTTGGAAATAGCTTTTTATGTTTAGAACATGTTGAGAAAAACAAGAAACTTTGAAGATATCAAAAGAGTTTCCAAAGGAAGTGCTGTGGATACTTTTGAGGGACAACTAGAGTAATTGGAATTACCAAGGGTTGTCACACTGAAAAGAAAATGGAAAAATTGAATTAGATTACTAAAATAAGAACACCGAGGACGGTGTTATATTAAGGGGGGAGAATGTAACACCCCTCTTCGCCACTAAAAATATTTACTTTGAGTATTGCTACAAGAGATAGTTATCCTTATAATTATATTGTGCATATATATAATATGTATAAATATTTTATATAAATGTGTACAACAAACAAATATTCATTTATTGAACCTTCATTAAGTAGTATATATATATAAGAGAACAAGTGATTAAAGGATGATGCGATCCTATTTAAAAAATATAGTATTACTGTTGTAAAAGGATTTTTAATGAGATAATGAATGATTTAGATGTTCATGAGTTTTCAAACCTAGTTTTTGTAGTTGGAACTCCATGTGGAGAAGGATATTTTTCCTTTGTTAAAGGATTTAAGAAAATAGTTAGAGAGAGAATGGTAAATAAAAGAAGATTAATTACATCTCTGAAAACATATGGTTGGGCCGAGGAAAGAGGATAAATGTAAAAGGGTGAAGTACGATGGAGAGCAGAGATCTGAGTCCAGTAGCAGCGTATTAATTCTTGTGCATGATCTAGGAACTAAGAATCAATCTCATGAAATAATAATCAACAAATACTCATGAAATGGTGTTAATTGGAACTAGAATGGTTTCCTCTGTGTATATTCAATAAACAATGAAGAGTTACAATAACAATGTCAAGCAATGGCTTAACTCCATGAAGAATTCGAATACCTAAGGAGGCAATTCGAATTCACTGATTGAGTCTAGATTAACTGACCCTCAACCATTGGTTCACACTCAGTTAACCACTTGACCAAAACCCTAATTGACTCACCAAACCCTAACTGAAGTTGGAGTGCAATAATGACTGAATCTCAACTGAAGGAGATCAAACACATGTCATAGCAAGCAAACCATCAAGCGCTAGTGCTCCATGACTTCAATGAACCCTGATGAGGTTAACTGAAGCTGAACTGACCATCAGAAGTTGGTGGAGGCACCTTGTTGACTTCAGATCATTAAATAATAATAAATAATCATTAAATAATCATTAAATAATATATTTAATGATTGGAAGCGCCTTAACTGACTGGTTGAACTGATTGTAACCACCAGTTAGCAAATAGGTGCATTAATGTCACTCAGATCACTCCCGGAGTGCTCCAGTTAGCCTCCTTGACTATAGGTAGGCATGGGTGTGACTGGATGATGGCAATTAATGCTCCATTGATGTCAATTAATGTAAATTATACTTAGAATAGTGGTTTAACTAGGCTAAATTGACCGAAAGAGTGTGTATGATGGTAAATGTCTCCAACACCCCCCCCTTAAGCTATACTCAGGAAGAGTTAGAAAAAATAGATGCATAAAATTCTAGGGCCCTGACAAATAAGGCCATAGGTCACCTTGTACAATGCTGAAACTGAAACAATGCTCAAAACAAACTAAGTGAGGAAAAGAGGGAAAACCCGGTGGGAAACCCCCCCCCCTCAAGATGAACACTGAAAGTAGTCTGGATCACCCTGATGAACTCACCCCCGACAGTGACCGAAGGTAAGTGAACTTCTTTTCTGAAAATCTCTTGGTGAAGATGTCTGCAATATGCTCATCAGTCGGGCAGTATTGCAGAATGATAGTCTTGTCATGCACTAGCTCCCTGATGTAGTGCATGTGAATATCTACATGCTTGGTCCTCTTCCTGGTAACTAGATCCGTGGATATCTTAATAGCACTCTGGTTGTCACAAAAGAGGACAGTGGACAAAGTACTACCAAGATCAAACTATGAAAGAATGCCTTGCAAGCAAACTACTTGGATGCAAGCATTCACCACTCCTCGATACTCGGCCTTTGCTAAAGATAGTGCTATGGCAGCCTGCTTTTTGCTTGACCATCAAATAGGGCCACCACCAAATATGAATACATATCTAGAAGTTGACTTCCAATCAATAGAATCACCCGCCCAATCGAAATCTGTGTATCCAACTAGCTCTAGCTCGGAGTTTGCAGCATAGTGAATGGCGTAGGTCCTAGTTCCCTGAATGTACTGGAGGATCCTCTTGGCTTCCTTCCAATGAAGATCATGAGGCTGCTGCATGTATCTTGATACAACATTCATGGAATAACAAATATCAGGCCTAGAATGTGTCAAGTACAACAAGCTACCAATCAGCTGTCGATAGATAGTGCAGTCCATGGGAGGTGTGTGTTTTCCTTCTTCAAGGCTGATCCTTGAAAGGAAAGGGAATGGTGCAGGCCTACATTCAGCCATGTTAAACTTGAATAACAGGTGTGAAATGTATTTTGACTGAGTGACCATAATCCCATCATAATTTTGCTCGATTTTGAGCCCCAAAAATTGTTTGAGAAGCCCCAAATCACTCATTTCAAAGGCATTGTGGAGAGCAGTTTTGTGGCTGAAATGGAGGCAATTGTGCTACCTGTCATCATTAAGTCATCAACATATAAAACAATTATAATTATATGACCATCATGCTACTGTAAATACACATTTGGATCTGATCTACATCTCTGAAATTTTTGCGAGAGAAGGAAGGCATCCATCTTGGAATACCACTCTCTTGGGGCCTGTTTTAACTCGTATAGTGACTTCTTTAGCTTGCAAAACAAAGATGGATCAGTGATGTAGCCCTCAGGATGCTTCATGTATATCTCCTCATGAAGATCTACATGCAAAAAGGCTGACTTAACATCCATGTGATGCACCTCCTAGTGCTTGGATGCGGAAATAGCCAAAACAAGACGGATGGAGTCCATTTTTGCAACCGATGCAAAGGTATCATGGTAGTCCACTCCTTGGACCTGAGAGAAACCTTTTGCTACCAGCATTGCCTTATATTTGCAGGTGCTTCCATCAGCAGCAACCTTTTTCTGAAACACCCACTTGCATTGAACCAATTTCCTTCCTGGAGGAAGAGAAACTAGCTCCCAAGTAGTGTTTTTCTGAAGAGAATTCATCTCTTCATCCATGGCAACTTGCCATCTCGGATCATTCCGAGCATGGTAGTAGGATTTTGGATCTGAACTAATCATCAAATAGCAAGTTTCAGACAGCAAATTATCAGAACAAGAGAGTGCAATACCTGCTCTTTGGAAATCAGACCAGGTTCTCCTTGGATCATCCAGATTTCCAATGTTGTCTCCTGCGAAGGAGAGTTTCTTTTGGGCCCATGTAGGAAGATGATTTTGCACTTCAGGTTCTGATTCAGTATCTGATGATTGCTGCACACTGATATCAGAAATCAAAGGATCCAAATCAGGGTCATCACCCCCAATTTCATCATCCAAATATTCAGTGGAATAGGAAGGAAATTCAGCAGTTTTCTCCTTCACTAGTTCCACCTCCTGAAGAGGCTCATAAAACTTGACACTTCTCTCGACGATGATCTATTTGGTCTTGATATCCAGCATCTTGAATCCTTTATATTCATCAGGATACCCAATAAACAGACATTCTATGCTCTGCGGTTGCAAATCCCTTCTTTTATCAAGCGGAATCCGGGCCCATGCAGTGGACCCAAACACCCGTAGGTTCGACACATCTGGCTTGTGTCCGAAGTATGCTTCAAAAGGAGTATTTCCTTTCACTGATGAATGTAGAACCCTGTTCTGAATTTATTCTGTAGCATTCATGGCTTCAGCCCACAAATTTTCAGCAAGCTTCTTTGACTCCAACATACAGGTGGTCATCTCTTTGAGAGACCGGTTCTTCCTTTCCGCTACTCCGTTCTGCTGGGGAGTGTAGGGAATTGAATGTTGGACCTGAATACCACTTTGGGATCAAATGTACAGAAACTCATTACTAACATACTCCCCTCCATTATCATATCTCAAGCCCAGAGTCATTTTCGATCAAGGCCTTAAATTCAGAAAAATTTTCACATACTTCTGATTTCTTTTTGAGAAAGAAAATCCATGTATACCTTGAAAAATCATCAATAAAAGTAAGGAGGTACCTTGATCCATTCATGGATGTGACAAGAATTGGACCACTGATATCAGAATGTATCAGCCCCAATATGCTTGTAGCTAGGTTTGCCTTCCCCCAATCGAACTTGTGCTCAGGGTGTTTTCCAATCACACAGCCCTTGCAGACTCCCGTGGTTGCCTTGATGATCGGGAGGCCTTCAACCATGGAGGTTTTCTGTAATTGCTGCAAATATTTGAAATTAAATGGCCAAACCTCTCATGCCATAGCCTACTAACCTCATTTCCATGAGTTAGCAGAGCGGTGGGCTTTGCATCTGCAACAAAGTGAGAGAACTCATAGGCTTTTGCATGATGATTTGCAAGGCCTTTTGCAGTGAGTTTCTCGGATGCAATTTCTGTTATCTCAACATCATTTGGGCTGAAAGAGACTCTCTTAGGCATTCCTGTATGTGTCATCTAATAGACACTAAGGAGATTTGCTACTAGAGATGGTACATACAAAACTTTAGAAAAAAAAACCATTTTCTAGATCTACAGTACCTTGTCCTTCAGAAATGATGGTGGAGTCATCTCCCATGTGGATGGGAATGGATTTGCCAGTCTCCAGGGATGAAAAGGAGTCTTTTTCAGCCATCATGTGATTCTAAGCTCCACTGTCAATCAGCAGTACTTTGGACTTCGAAGTGCTTTCCATGAGGGCATGACCTTTCTCATGATGTGGTTCCTGTTCTTGGTGATCTCTCCTCCGAAAGCTCTCCGGAATATTGATGTGATTCCTCTCAAGGAGAGAGGTTGCTTCATCAAGATTTTTCTTCATGCAAGCATGTTTAGGGTGAAAACCCTTCCCAAAGTAAGAACACATGACTTTTTCTTTTCCCATTATCCCCTTTTCCTTTGTTCTTCCTTGAGCCGGAAGATTCATCATGCTGCTGATTTTCAACTCTAGGCTTGGGAGCATCAAATTTAGTTTTCTGGTTTTTCTGCTGCTTTCCTTTACCCTTCAGATATTTGGGCCCCAAGACATGGAGGGATTGATCATGGGAAGATTGGATGATCCCCATCTGGAAAAGCTTGTCATGTTCATTAGTTAGGGACTCAATGAAGGCATTGAGTGTAGGCATCTTCCATCTGGGGGTTGTGAGCTTCCCCGCATGGAATGTAGAAACAAAAAATGAATAATCAGCCTTGATTTTGGAGAGGATGGCTAGGATGAGCTAGTCATATTCCTTCTCCACTTTTCATTGCTTCAGGAGAAAAACAATATGCTTGAACTTTGTAAAGAAATCATTCAGAGTCTCGAAATTGGAAGGTTGGAGAGACATGAGTTCATTTTCGAGTTGGTAAACTCTCAAGTCATCATGCTTTTCATATAGAGATTCCAATTTATCCCATATTTGTTTCGGTGTCTTCAGATCCGTAAGATGGAAGAGAAGGTGATCGAAAATAGAGAGGCACAAGAAACCGAAGGCTTCATCCTTCTTGTTCAAGAATCTTGATTTTTCTATGGCGGATCCAGGCTCAACTTCAGTGTCCATGGAAACTCTATAGAGTCCTTTGGAAAGAAGCTGAATCTCCATTTTACTTTTCCATGTGTGTAAATTATATGGAGTCAACAGAGGTACTGAGGAGGGCATCTGGATATGCTGTAGTGAATGCTTCACCTGTAGAAACCTAAAAATCAAAATAGAAAGGGCAAAATAAGGTCGGACAGCCTGCACATTCTAGGCTTTCATCACACCCAGCATAGTCAATCAAGCAAGCTTGATCAACAAGTTCTTTACTTGGGATATTGAGTGGTAAGCCTTGGCTTCTGGTGCAGTGCTGGAATTTTGAGCTATTGCTCACTTTTCATGGAGAAATCTGTCAAAAAGCTTGTTTTTGAGAGATAGATCTTCATCCCGCCATATTCTCTGATACCATATTAATTCTTGCACATGATCTAGGAACTAAGAATCAATCTCATGAAAGAATAATCAACAAATACTCATGAAATGGTGTTAATTGGAACCAGAATGGTTTCTTCTGTGTATATTCAATAAACAATGAATAGTTACAATAACAATGTCAAGCAATGGCTTAACTCCATGAAGAATTCGAATACCTAAGGAGGCAATTCGAATTCAGTGAGTGAGTCTAGCTTAACTCACCCTCAACCATTGGTTCACACTCAGTTAACCACTTGACCAAAACCCTAATTGACTCACCAAACCCTAACTAAAGTCGGAGTGCAATAATGATTGAATCTCAACTGAAGGAGATCAAACACATGTCATAGCAAGCCAACCATCAAGTGCTAGTGCTCCATGACTTCAATGAACCCCGATGAGGTTAACTGAAGCTGAACTTACCATCAGAAGTTGGTGGAGGCACCTTGTTGACTCTAGATCATTAAATAATAATAAATAATTATTAAATAATATATTTAATGACTGGAGGTGCCTTAACTGACTGGTTGAACTGATTGTAACCACCAGTTAGCAAATAGGTGCATTAATGTCACTCAGATCACCCCCAGAGTGCTCCAGTTATCCTCCTTGACTGTAGGAGAAGGCTAAGTTAGCCTCCTTGACTGTAGGTAGGCATGGGTGTGACTGGATGATGGCAATTAATGCTCCACTAATGTCAATTAATGTCAATTATACTTAGGATAGTGGTTTAACTAGGCCAAATTGACCGAAAGAGTGTGTATGATGGTAAATGTCTCCAACACAGCGAACCTGTGAGTATCTATTTATCTATATTTTTCTTTGGTTTTTATGTATGAGGTCTCTCCTATAGATAAGAGTGTGGCATTGAAGCTGATACATAAATACATTTTGATATTTTTTAAGTAGCCAGTGAAGAGAGCTTAGATTTTGGAGGCTCCAAGGTTAGATTTACAAGTATTCTTTAATTTTTTTACAAGTATTTTTAAATTTGTGAATCCACCAAATATGAGATTATCATAGCTTTCACTATTTTAATATCTATCATATTTTGCATAGAGGAATGAGGGCAGGCCTCACATTACTTTGGGGGTTGATTCTAAAATTGGCCTAATATTATGCCTTAATGTTTGTTACATTTCTCAGTGGTGGGGAAGATATTGTAAGAAGTATTTGCATAACCATGAGAGAAATATCTACTTTCTTGGTTTCTTTCCGGATGTCTACTTATGCATAATTAATTAAGAACAACTGTTCTACACGAAAAATCGATCAACTCTTATGTTTTGAGTTGTTTGATATTTTTAGGGTAGGGTCTTTACTGCTACATTATGTTAATGAACAAGTATCGATAAAGGTAAGCCTAAATAAGAGAGCCAACTCATAAATAAACATTGCCACTATATATTTTCTTCATGAATATATGGTACAAGTGGAATATATTCCATTTTATAATGCTACGTTGCAGAAGATAGACCTCAATATTTACCTTTGATTTTAATTTACATAGTAAAGAGAGGGTGGCTTTGTTTATACATATTTATTGTTTAATTACTTGGAAGAATAACTTTGTAGAAGATGTCTACTAGATATTATATAACATGTCTATTATACAGGAAGTAGGACTCGATTTCCATCTTGATATACACATTAAATTAGTTATGTTGTAAATATAATTTCTAGATTAAGCCTTCTTTATTATTCATTGAGAGATGGCGATGTCATCGTAGTATTTGCCTCATATTATGATTTTAACATAGACATACCTATTCACTTATACTTCATTCATTTCTCGAATATGATTGGAAAAATATTCCTATCGTTTAAATTAGTCACTATTTATGATTGCTTTACTTTGTGAATTTTCAAGCTAATCACATTTTGAGATTATTGTAGTGAGGTTAAAAAAATGAGCTTAAGAGGAAACTTGAGGCAAGAGCGTACGCAAGATATGATTGGTAAGTAAGATAGCCAAAGTAGTCTTGATAGTAATTATCTAACCTTAGTAGATTCATTCCATCTCGAGGGTGGCCTTAGATTCCAAACTAATGGTCAATGATTTCGTATAAATATGTAAAATAAGAAATGAGGGAGCCGAGGAAGATTATAATTATGGTCCTTTATCATTTCACTTGGTATGGTTTGAGTGGAAATAATTGGAATTTCCTTATATGGTATCATTCCCTCCTACAGAAAACGCCTTGCAATGAGGCTAATTAGTAAGATGATATTGTCCTCTATGAGAGCGTTTTGAGGATAGTGAAGATGGAATGCATTAGTACTTGCACTCAAGTTTTGTAATATTTTGTTGAATAATTAATAAAAATATTAACAATTTTGGTGGACGTAGCCCCTAGTTAGGGTTAAACCACGTATATTGGTGTCTCTCTCCCTTGTTTTTATATTTTTTGTGTTTTATCTCTAAGTGACCTATGTTGATGCTTCACAATTTTGTGATGTTTAAAAGAGTACCCACTTTATTATCTGAATAGGATGTATGGACTATGAATCATAGTTTTCCACACATGAATCATGCATTCACTTTCATCTATGGAATTTAAGAAATGTGGGGAAATGCATTTGAGTTTTAATTCCATATAATTCTTTGAGACTAATGTTTTTGTTTGCTGAATGAAATTGTTTTAAAAAACAATCAGTAGAGGAAATTTCAACCCAAAATGGGCCTCCTAAGGAAAATTAATAAAATAATATTTATTAATTTTGGAGGAAGAAAATAAAAACTACTTTTTTGTTTGTATTTTCGACATACTGCCCTGTGTTTTTACTCAAATTTCGATTGGGAGAGCTCGTTGGATGCGGAATTAAATTCCACATCCAATGAGTACCCATTCAACATACTTTTGACGACCCCTCTACTTAAATTTCGATCGGGAGTGCTCGTTGGATGCGGAATTAAAATTCTGCATCCAACGAGTACCCATTCGACATACTTTTGACGGGTCCCTCATCACGTTTTTTCAGGTATTTTTTTTTTTGGGGTAGCAAGGCCCGTAAAAAGTATGCCGAGTGGATACTCGTTGGATGCGTAATTTATTTCCGCATCCAAAAATCTCTCCTGATCGAAATTTGAGTAAACACACAAGGAAATATGTCGAAAAGACGAACAAAAAAATAGTTTTTTTTATGATACTTATCCCCAAATTTATATTAAAAATTGTTTAAGAGGTGCTCCATTTTTTAATTTTAAATCATTTTGATTGGCTAATGCATGATGACATGGAATTCGTATTATTTTTGGAAGGCTGATTTTAAATTGAAATTTCCTCTAATGTACCCCATCTTTCATAATGGTAAAATGGAGAGTAGGTTTGTTACAAATGGTATCAGAGAAGGTACTCAACACTCGGACCTAATGGACTCACTTACATACATGTATGTTGTGCACTTTGTGAAGAAATGATTTTTGAAAAATATGAGATTTAACGAAGACTTATTGGAATGCATGTTGTTGAAGGGATATGGGTTCAATGTTATGATCATCAAAATACATGAACTAGCTTGCTTAGACTCATTTTTGTTGAATGAATTAATCTAGTTGTATAAACTTAAAGGGTAAATCCATGAAGGTGGGTAACACGTTTTGGCCAAATTTCACGATGAAAACCTGATTTTTTACCCATGTGCTAGATAGAAGCCCTCGAAATGCATATATGCCATGTGAATTTCGATTTGCAGTAAATTTTTTTTTGTAGAATATTATGTTGTCTCCCCAATGATATATTTTTAAAGTATTCCAATGTCATTTAATGTGTGAAATTTTGTATTTAATGAACTGTGTGACCTTAAAAGTTTGAAGAAGTTAATAAGTGGCTCGTGTCCAACCCTAATAAGTTAATCTTACATTAATAATATATATATATATATGAGCATGATCTACACAAAATGCAATGTGATTTGTATATTTTTTTATTAATTTATTTCGCAATATACAATTATTTTTTATTTTTCGAAAGTGACCACATCTAATTTCAACATCATTTTATACACATGTGTGTCCATCCCAGTTATTTTTTCACTGTTTTGAAAATTTGAAAAACCAAAGATACCCTTTTGAAGAGGACACATTGATGTGTGGGCTGTGCATTTTTAAGAAATTTTTGGATGTGTATATTTTACCCTACGGATTGTTCTTTGAGATGCTTCGAAGTTGTTGTCTGGTTTTCTAAGTGTAAGTTTTAGAACTAATTTAAAAAAAAACCATATGAATTCCAAAACACATGCATTATATCTCAATGGATAGAGGATTCGATGATGAATCTATCGGTATGAACTTCACTCAGTTGTGTGCCATGAATGGCAGGGTTTACACCCCTAGAAGACATAGAGAAACTTTGATTTTTCTGTAAGAGGGATAAATCTCTGTTTTCCAGGCCCTAGATCGAGGTATGAAGTTCGATTGAGATATTTAAATACCTTGATTGAGGTTTTATCAGAAGCTCGCTCGAAGTTTTAATCAAACCCTCGATCGAGGGTTTGTTAAACCCTCGATCGAGCTTCTGACAAAACCTCGATCGAGGTCCGGACTTTGTAAAAGAATTGTACAAAAATGTGTGGTAATGGACTTAGGTATTGATGGAATTAATGTCATTTGAACCACCATCCTAACCTGAATTCCTAAACAAATTTCTATATAAACATAAAACATAATATATAAACATGTTATTAATTTTATCTTTCACAATTGACTATCCTATTTGAAACAGTTGTGTATTGTGTTTAGATATTGTTGTAGGTATGAATTTGGATTGTTGATCTTGATCACAATGGGAAGCAAAAAGAGTCGAAGTAAAATATCTCTTAGGAATCAAACCAACATCAAAGAAATAACAAAGAAAGATAAAGAAAGAAACAGGAAGAAAAGAGCAATCTTGAGAGGAGAAGAGGTTGCAAATCAACTTAAACTTGGAGAATTAAATGTTGTTTCTAACAACATTGGTATAATTTATTTTTAAGTTATGCAATTTCATATTCATATATATAAATTCATTTTCCTAGTGATCTAGTTCATATAATTTCATATTCGCATATTCATATAATTTCATATTGCATAATATATTCAATTTCATGGTGTTCTAGTTCATTACATATATATGTTAAATTGTTTAGAATGTAATTGTCACTTTGTAATTATAATTTTGTAATTAATTCATAAACTTATATACATGCTATATGTGCATATATGTGCATGTATGAATTCATATATATATATATATATATGTATGTATTCATAATTGTATGTAAATTGTATAATTTCATATTCACATATTTATATACTTTCATAAATTGCATATTCATATATTCAATTTCATAGTGTTCTAGTTCATAATTTATGCATATATACATGTTAAATTGTTTAGAATTTAATTATAATGTTGTAAAATTGTAATTTTGTAATTAATTCATAAACTTATATACATTGTATGTGCATGTATGAATTCATATATATGTATTCATACTTGTATGTCAATTGTATAATTTCATATTGCATATTCTTATATATTCAATTTCATAGTGTTCTAGTTCATAATTTATATATATACATGTTAAGTTATTTACAATTTAATTATAATTTTGTAATTAAATTGAATAAACTTATATACATTGTACATGTACAGGGGTGAATCCGCGGACTTGGGTAACACTTTTTGGCAAGCGTATTTGGGAAAAAACAAAAAACCGCACCTCGGTCGAGGGCTTGATAAACCCTCGACCGAGCTATTAATACCTCGACCGAGGTTTTATCAAGCCCTCGACAGAGGTTTTGTTCAGCCCTCGGCCGAGGTATTTATTAACCCTCGGTCGTGGTATTAAAACCTCGACCGAGGGTTAATAAATGCCTCGACCGAGGTATTAACTCGGTCGAGGTACATACCAAACTATTTTTATGCCAAACTATTTCTATTTTTATGCCATGTTTTCTATGTTGAGTTGTTTATGGTTGACTCCTTGAGGCACATCAATTATCATAGAAAAAGAAATTGGAAGAGTAAACAATGGACATTGATATAACCAAAGGAAATGAGGTCATATTTTTTTTTCATGCTCACATTTTCATCTCTCTAAAGGTACTAAAAATACTTTGCTCCTTCGTATATAATTTTTAATTTTAAAAAAACTACAATTATGTGATATGACTCTGAATTTAACACTAATTTTTATCTTAATCGTCATGTTCTATTCCTCCCTGGGTTTTGGGCTTTAAATATCTGGCCCGAGGATCTATATCATAGGTAGATCACAGTACTGAGAATCCTGTTCGAGTGGACACAACTCGCCTAAGTTCATCTCATCAACTGAATTGCATGCATCATTGCTCTCCTTGGTTTAATGCAAAAAGAATACTATAGCCATAGTATTCTTTTTGCATTAAACCGCCATAGTATTCTTTTTGCATTAAACCAAGGAGAGCAATGATGCATGCAATTCAGTTGATGAGATGAACTTAGGCAATTTGTGTCCACTCGAACTAGATTCTCAGTACTATGATCTACCTATGATATAGATCCTCGGGCCAGATATTTAAAGCCCAAAACCCAGGGAGGAATAGAACATGACAATTAAGATAAAAATGATTGTTTTCAAAGTCATATCACACAATTGACTCCGAGACCCATTTGATCAATCATATCTAATAATCCTACTACTCCAAGACCCATTTTTATAACCCTTAAGATTGACTAGGACCTCGACCGAGCTAATACCTCGACTGAGGTCTTAACAAACCCTCGACCGAGGGTTTAACAAACCCCCGGTCGAGGTCTTAAAAAACCCTCAGTCGAGGGTTCGTTAAGACCTCGACCGAGGTATTTAAATACCTTGGTCGAGGTTTATACCTCGGTTGAGGGCTTAAGAAAACAAACTTAGCCCACATTCAAACAAATGAAAAATTTCCTGTGCCTTGCAGAGGTGTAAACCCTGCCATTCCTAGCACATAACTGAGTGGAGTTGATACCGATAAATTCACCAACGAATATTCTATCCATTGAGGTATCATACAAGCATTTTGGCATTCATATGAAATTTATTTTTTAATTACTTCTAAAACTTATACTTAGAAAACCACACTGCAACTTCGAAGCAGCTCAAAGAAAAATCCGCAGAGTTAAAAATACACAACCAAAAAATTCGTAAAAATGCACACATCACATATCGACGTGTCCTCTTCAAAATGGTATCTTTGGTTTTTAAATTTTTGAAAAAATAGAAAAAATTCCTTTACGTGGACAAATATGTGTTTAAAACGATGCTGAAATCGAATGTGGTCACTTTCGAAAAATAATAAATAATTGTATAATGCGAAAAAAGTTAACAAAAAAATATGCACATCACACTGCATTTTATGTAGATCATGCTCATATATTTATTTTTTTTAAATTATTAATGCAAGATTGAATTACTCTACGTGGACACGAGCCACTTATTAGCTTCTTCAAAATTTTAAGGTCACAAAGTTCATTAAATGCAAAAATTCACACATTAAATGACATCGGAATATTTTTAAAAAAATATCACTATGAAGCCAACATAATATTTTACAATTTGTTTTTTTACTGCAAGTCAAAATTCACATAGCATATATGCGTTTTGAGGGCTTCTATCTAGCACATGAGTAAAAAATCAGGTTTTCATCTCCAAATTTGGCCAAAAAGTGTTACCCATCTTCATGGAATCACCCACAGGTATGAATTCATATATATGTAAATTCATAATTGTATGTAAATTGTATAATTTTATATATTCACATATTCATATAATTTCATAAATTGCATATTCATATATTCAATTTCATAGTGTTCTAATTCATAATCTCTCTCTCTCTCTCTCTCTCTCTCTCTCTATATATATATATATATATGTTAAATTGTTTAGAATTTAATTATAATTTTGTAAAATTGTAATTTTGTAATTAATTCATAAACTTATATACATTGTATGTGCATGTATATATACAACCTTCTAAAGCCACTTATGTGTACATGTGAAATAATGGTATGTGTTGTGAAAAAAATGAAAAAAATGTTTGACCACTACACTAAATTACATATATACAAAGTAAGTGTATTATAGTATGAGTATTTCTAGAGTTGTCCAATGAAATTAGAGAATTGTTGATGAATATATATAATTATACAGTGCATAATATTCTAGCATAATATCTAGTTCTAAATGAATATGCATATATAGCTTTATTATTGCACTTATTTTCTTCATATTTTATATAGCCTTATCTCTCATTTCATCGATTTTAATATGATTTTATTTTCATATTCATATGTGAGCGTTTTCATAGTCTTCAAATTACAATTTTACACTACGTTATGATACTGATGATAATTACATTACAATTACAATTATATTACATTACAATCATGTACAAATGACTAGGAATCATATGGATTTAAGCATTAACGATAACGATGATCTCAAAGAAAATCAACAATTACAATTACAATACAATCATGTACAAATGACTAGGAATCATATGGCTTTAAGCATTGATGACATTGATGATCTCAAAGAAAATCAACAATTACAATTAGAATCATAAAAACAGTTACAATCACATTACAATTTACTTAAGGTAAGGTAGAGTAACATATTTGACTTAATAACCTAATTTAATTAATAACATCCGGTTTGGGACATAAGTCTCATCTACAACAACTGTGGGAAGTACTTGGGATCTGCTCTAAAACTCATTATGAGGAGTACCACAGGAACCCCGAAGTAGCTGGCCATTGAGAGGACCTTCCAAGCGAAAATGGAAATGACCCCTACCAGATTGACTAAATTCCCACCTGCAAGGAAAACCAAAGAGTTTTCGTTTGTGTCCAAGTGGTTAGTAGTTTTACGTACACCGTGAAGTGAGGGGTACTACCCCAATACTCAAGCTTGAGATAGCCTTGGTGGCCGAGTGACTAACTTTGATCCATTAGGAAGCTGATTTAAACGGGAGTAAATATTAATCTCCAATTACTCAATTACAGGAAATTTGAGGTCTAAAATGAGCCTCCTAAGGAAAATAATAAAATAATAGTTATTAATTTTGGAGGAAGAATGAAAAAAACTACTTTTTTTGTTCTTATTTTCCACATATCTCCCTGTGTGTTTACTCAAATTCTGAGCGGGACAGCTCATTGGATGCAGAATTTAATTCTACGTCCAACGAGTACCTACACTCCATACTTTTGACGGACCTCGCTACCCCAAAAATAAGAAATACCTGAAAAATGTGATGATGAAGTTTTTATCACGTTTTTCAGGTATTTCTTATTTTTGGGGTAGCAGGGTCCGTCAAAAGTATGCAGTGTGGGGACTTGTTGGATGCCGAATTAAATTTTGCATCCAACAAGCTCTCCTGCTCAAAATTTGAGTAAACACACAGGGATATATGTCGAAAATACGAACAAAAAAGTAGTTTTCTTTTATGACAAATATGTCAATTCAACCATTATGGTTGACTCATTTTATTGAAATTCTATTGGTTCCTGAATTCCAACTCACAAAATTTATTGTTGGTGCGTTTTCTTATAAGGCCCATTTTAGACCCCAAATTTCCTCTAATCTGAGTGACAACAACAATCATTGCTCCATATTCAAGCTTATATAATTTATTTGTTAATTTTTTAGCTAACAATGACAATATGATAAGTAAAATAAAATGTTATTCTTGATCTTGCATTTATTTGTATTTATTCCAAGAGCTTGTATTTATTTTTGAGTTTGTATTTATTTATTGCTAGATCCTGGCCAGTCATCACAGGATCATGCACCCTCTCATTTCTCAAGAGTAATTGGGAGCTTCAATGACATTGGAATAGATGCTAATTGTTTAAGAGGGTTGGGTGATGCCACTCAAGAATAGTTCGAGAACCCGATCCCTAATCGGACAATCAGAGAGAATGTTAGTAACATAATCAAGTTGTAATTTGAACATCAATCATTGATTACACAAGCTCAAATCCTACATGGATTGATAAAACACAAAAAATTGAAACATGCCACAAAGTTGTTGGGTTTTAAGGATGTTAAAATTAAAAATGCATGTGAGAATGTAATAGAAAATGTAACAACTGCACTATCTGCATTTGGAAAGTCAAGAAAAATTGATATCAGCATTGCATGTAGGGAAATTACAACTATTATTGTGGCATGAAGCACCTCAAGAAACCGAATGGTCGCAACAATGTCAAAGATGCTCCACGTTTCAGGAAAAACACTACGCAAATACACTAAATTTAAGGTAAAGATAGATGAAAATGATGAAGTTGCTTGTTGGGATCTTATATGTAGAGAAGCATATAAAGATAGGATGGAAGAGAGAATCAAAGAGAAGGTGATAGAGTATTGGGACAACCATTCTCATGCTACACCAGATCAAAAACATGTCCTGCAACAACGTTCTGGCATAGGCATTTATAAGGAGCATAGCAATCATGTTATGGAGATTTCATGAGTTGCTTTGTTCGAGGAATTCAAAGAATCAAATACTGGTGTCCAGATCTCATTTACCATGTTCAGTAAGTTGAAACCGTGCCATATTAGGACAAATACGATTTGGGACACTTGTTTTTGTTGTTACCATGTTAAATTCCAGTTATACTATGACACATTTGTGAATTTTTGCAAAAACATTGGGATGTTGAACCAGCTCCTCACACAGTGCAAGATTTTATTTCTATGATACTATGCAATAGGAATCCTGGAAATTTTTCATTAAAAGTGTGTAGGTGGGAGAAGATACCATGAATGTGGTGATTTGGCATTGTTCCATAGGAAGTTTCCCATCAATCCAACACACCCTGGATTGTCAGATATCACATCTAACTCGAAGAAATATGAGTATGACTCCATGAATCCATAATCTTCTTTACATGTTCCATCTAAGAGGATCGACTTTCTCGAGGATGATATTCCTATTTCAGACTTCATGGAGAAGTGTCAAAGTCATATTTAACAATACATTAAACACTCTCATAGGTCTAGGTGGCAAGATTTATAATTTAAGCATTGTCATGAGGTTTTTGAGTTAGGCACAATCCTATTGGTGGTAGAATTTGCTAAGAATTACACATTTTGTCCTTAAAGAGAGATACAAAGTGAGTATTATCACTCCGACTAGGTGTACATCTTCATACATGTATTGTATAGACATGCTCAGGAGAGCATTGATGGTAGGGATAGAACTCCTTAGTCACACGATGTGATCAAGGAATACCATTTTTATGCCAGTGATGATCGTGAGCATGACACGTTGTTTTTTCAACACTGCTTTGGGTTGATTTATGATTCATTCAAAAAGAATGGGGTGCCATTTACATAACACTAGATTTTGTCAGATGGGTGTGTGGGGAATTTTAAATTAGCACACTCATTTTATTGGTTGAGTTGTCTTCACAAAGAGCCAGGTATTCCACACACCTGGAGTTTTTTTGAAATGGGGCACGGAAAGGGTGAACATGATGGTGCAAGTGCATGCATGAAACAAGCACTTCAAAGCTACCAAATGAGTCATAGTGCATCTCGACTCAAGTGCTCAGCAGAAGCAGTTAATTGGTGCACACAAAATTTGGGTCAACTAGGTCATGAACAAGCAAGGTCGATGCACACGTAGGAAGAACAACTTAATTAGAATTTAATATATGTGTTTTTATTATTATATATATGATGTTTTTTTATTCGATGCATGTTTTTTTGGGATGTTTCCCTTGGCGATGTGAATAGATCCATTCCATGGTATTGCGAGACCATACCGCATACTAGAGAAGTACATTCAGTTCATAGTAAAGACATGGGCAACATTATTTCCATTGAAAATAGGAAGTATGCATGTTTCTGTGAGTTCTGCATTAGCGCCAATGGACTCGGGGTTGATCATTGCGTGAACGATGCATATGTAAAACAATGTAAACATGTCCCTCTTAATCCAAAGGGGCCACATCCAATTCCGATGTGGCAAGAGATGCACATTAACGAGGCAGTCATTTCAGTAGATCATGATCGGATTTCTGATTTGGTTAAGCAAGGTACATGATAGTTGATTGAATGTTGAAACCTCTAGTATTGTACACATGCATATATATATATGTGTGTGTGTGTGTGTGTGTTTAAGATTTGTTTAATATTTGAAAATCTTGATGCAGGTGATGTATTTGTTGTAATTGAACCATCGGGAAATGACGAGCATGTGGCATACTTTTGATGCGGTTTACACAAATCAAAAGCAGGTTGGTGCGACCCTATGTCGATGGAGAGTTCACGTACCAAGTTGGTGACCTAGTTTTGATGGGACACTTTTTTGAAAAAGTGAGAAGACAAGGTGACTATATTTTATATATAGATATTTCATGCCTGAATATATATCTTTTTAGTATAGTCATTTGGTGGTGGCAACTCGAATACATCTCATTGAAATCAAGGTGAAGAGGGGTGAACCAAAGAGATGGAAGATGTTAGTAGTTAACCATTATCATATTATGGAGACGTGCATTCCTATAACCCATTGGTCGGATGAATGAAAGTTATATGCCACTTTTGATACATTTACATAGTTGACATGCTTTTGAAATGTAGCAAATCAAAATTTCTTATGAAATATGAAATCAAATTTTACATTGTAGTTGTAATTTGCACCTAGTAGATCTTACATTTTAAAGTTTTAAATTTTGTAACATTATAATTGTAAGTTATGTTAAAAATTGTGAGCTGTGTTCGATTGACAATTTTGCAAACATGTAAACTTGTAAACTTTGTAAACATTGTAAATTTTGTAAACTTGTCATTTATTAAATTGGAAAATTGTACAATTTCGTAATATTGTAAAACATTAATGATTGTTAAATAACATTAAGATGGTAAAACATAAGTAACTTTAAACTATAACTGTAAATAATTAAAACATTTAACAGATTATCATGTTAAAAAAAAGTCCATACATACATATATATGTCAATAATCATAAAGTACAAAATAATAAATTCCAAAATAATAATGTCCACAAATAAAAGTCTACAAATTAGTCCTACGCCATTGATCAAGAGATCGACCACCATGGACATTACCGCCAACTGCACTATTCCCCCGGTCTTGCTCATGCACATCAAAAAGAAATTTGTCTAGGTCTGAGAACTGCAAAAGTTAAAACCATGAACTCTGCAAGTCAGTTACATACCACGTATTTAAGTTACATGTAGAATGCGAGAAACAATTAAATATATATATGAAACATAGATCTATGAACTTAACTCACTTGAGTTGAGTGTCAAGTTTGGAAGGTTAGGTATCTGTCGAGACAATCCTTCTTCAGGACCTGTTCGATGAGCGGCATCCCACTAATCCATAAACATCACGACGGATTCAATGCCGTCATCTGCAACTGTTTGTGTATGTATTTGTTTCGATGACATGAACATAGTTATAGTAATTAATTACAATTTGAACTTAAGAATTACATTATGAACATTTAAATTATAATCTAAACATAAATATGCAAACAATTCGAACATAAATAACTAGTACCTCGTTGATTGGCATGTCATGAATAGGACTCGAGTGAGGATGTGTAGGATCATGTGCAATTCCCTTGCCTCTATCCTGTACAATATGACCAGGATAAATGAGGAAAGTTGGAAAAAACAAAAATATTACGTGTTCAACAATTGAATTGAATTTAGAAATTCAAACTTAGGATGACAGTTAACACATACCTCATCGATGTGGGAGGACGAAACTGGAGCGACACCTTGAATAGTTGCATCATTGCCAAACATGAACTCCATGAAATCACACTCCTTCATGTACGAGGTCTAACACAAAGCAAATTATTAGTGCAAAAAATGATTCATTTGAGGATACATTACAATGACGACAATAAAATGATGACAATAAAGATATACCTGTCCCATCGGTCGAGGCATGCATCTATGATGCTGTCCAAATAATGCATCATGAGCCATGATAGCATACTGCAACACTATGTTGTGATCAAGAATGTAGAGAACATCATTAGCCACCCACTGTAACTCAAGCTCTGGAGGTGCAGTGGGTGCTCTATGTCTCTCTTCATGCACAACCATCATGCTACCATGCGTGTCACCTCTGCCAATACACTACGCTCCTCAGTTGCTAGTTGAGATGACTCAGCTACATCATCTGTCCTAAAAATGGTCCCTGCAGGGAGACCTACCAAAGGCTCTAGCTCTAGCTGAGCTCCAGGGTCTCTCCTAGCCCTAGGACGTGCATGACTGCATCCCCCACCATCACATAGAATCTCGATGGTGTGCTAGTGTAATTTGGGTGAATATCCAGGACAAAATCTGCATAGACATGTTTTCCAAAGTATAGTGGGACCTGGTCATGGTGGGGAAACATGGACCATGCTCCAATGAACATATTATATACATAATGTGCTGTAGCCTCTAGCTTAAAATCCTTGAGTCTAAGAAATTGACCAGGGGCACGGTTAGGAGGGATATCAAATAATGCTCCCTTCACATCATGGCCAGTTCTTTCATCTCTCACCGTAGACTAGTTATTAGGACCCTTCTTCTCTAACATGCAGAGGCCCAAATATAGCTCAATTGTCTGATGGACCTGTAGACCTTCGGTAGATTGTCTACTACCTCTAACATCATGCACATTGAACGAGATGCGGGAGAGTTCTCTTGAATGGAGAGAACGTTTTCTTGCAAACACTCTTGTTGACTGGTAATGCCTTGCAACGTGATACATGTTTTCTAATCCTCCCATGGTGCTTCCTTGGGAGGGTCGACGCTCTATTGTGTATCACGTAAAAATTAGATGAAAACATAAATGTCAGTCAAAATAGATACATCAACTCTAGGTGAATTTGAAATCAATATAAATTAAAGGTACTGATAACTGAAAGAAATATATATGCATTTAATGTACATGTCTCGTGGGGAGCCTCCCCACCGACAGCAACAATATCTTGATGCTCACCACTCACATGCAAAGAGCGGCTTCAAGAGTGGGTACTGCTCATCTCCCTAGCAGGAGTGTGTGTTGGCATAGAATTCCTAGGAGAACCTGTGAAAATAGACACATGCAAGTTGATGATTAAATATACACATGTGAAAAATTTAATTTGATGTAACTAACAACAAAGAGTACATCATGCACAATTGTATACTTACGAGTCCTCTGTCGACCTTCAGGGCGAGGAATGGCCACAGATCCGCCAGTGCTCTTCTTTCGGCGAACCAAAGAACCCCGCTGTAGAGATGCATCTGCATGAAATAAGGCATAGTAAATAATTTTTTTTAAATAAATCAATGTAAGTAACTCCATATATGGATATGAATAAAAATATCTTACTCAAAAAACCACCCAAAAGTTTACAAAACAAAATGGACTGACGAGTTTTTTGTTTTTGCTTTAAAGGTGGTGTGAAGAAGACTATCGAATATGTTGTGTGATCGGGGTTATGATTTATTTTCAGAATGTTGAGTACTCCTTTAGTTCTTATTCAATTTGAGATTATGGACATGGTACTTATTTGGGTGAAACTTCCTCAAATATGAGTTGAATTCTAGTGAGTAAAGGTTTTTCGAGTTATAGGGAATGCTTTGTGAGTTTTCAATGGGGTAGAAAGGAGTTACAAATACTTGGTATTTTAAACTAATTCCTATAGATATTTATAATTTTAAACTAATTTTTAAAATTATAATTATGTAAATTTTTTCATCCATTTAAAAAAAATTAAATTACAATTCTAGTTTTCCATAATTTAATGTATAAATTTATATATTTTATTAGTAATATATTTTACTATTATTTTAAAATATTCTAAATTTATAATTTATAATTTTCAAAATGTTGAATATAAATCTATATATTTTTTCTAAAAAATATAAAAAATATAATTTTATCTTAAATTATGGATTTCTATTAAGTTTTTAACTTGATATTATTTAAAAAGCACTTAAATCATGAATTTCTATTAATTTTTAATTTTTTTTCAAATTTACACAATTATTTTTTAATGTTTTTTTCCTTAAAAAAAAAATCCACATTTTCATCATACTTTTGTTTGAGCTTAAAATAAAATCTAAAATACATAAATACACCTTTCAATCAACTAAAATCAAAATATGTCAACTAATAAGTCAAAACATACTTTTCATATTTTATTATGAAAAAATATTTATAAAAGATACGTTCATATGAATTAATATAATATTTTAATTACAATTACAATTATCATTTATTTTAATTAAATAGTTTATATATATATTTGAATATATAAGATCAAAATATTTAAAGCAAAATATATGGGTTGTTTAGGTAAATGCCTACGTCAGTTTAAGGTTCATTATTGTCTCGCGTCTAAGGTTTTTTTTTTCAATCCGTCATGTATTCTCGGAGGATTGAAAAAAATTGGGTGGCATTTCTTCTTACTCAACACACATTTCAAAATTAAACCGGCAGCATAAACGACTGTCGATTGATAGAAATATTTATACAAGCTATAAATTTAAATTTAAATTTAACAAATTTGAATTTTTTCAATCCTCCGTGTATTCTCAGAGAATTGAAAAAATTCGGGTAACATTTCTGCTTGTCTAACACACATTTAAAAATTAAACCGAAAGCATAAACGCTACCGGTTGGCGAAATATATATAAAACAATAAATTAAATTTGAAATAAAAAACAAATTTCAATTTTAAACATATTTTAAACGCTACCGACAACATTTCTTCTTTTTGGGCACACATTGCAAACATACTAGGAAAAAAAAACAAACCTAAAAACATATATAACAATGATTTTTTTCAAATTTAACCTAACATTTTAGAACTTAAAAAAAACTAAAATTTCATTTAAATTTCAAAAAACAAGGACTGGGGGTTACCTCTCCGCTCCGACATCGTGGTGGAAAGTGGCGTGGCTTGCGTGGTAGCTTAGTCGAGGTCTCCACAGGTGCAGTTGTACTGTCGAGGTGTTCGGGGACGTAGATGTGCAGTCGAGGTGCTTATTGGATCGAGGGTCACTTGTGCAGAAATGAGGAATGGCTGCGGGTTCTCGTGACCCTTTTTATATTTTTTTTAAAACATGAACCTCGATCGAGGTCTGTACGTTTGTTAAACCTTTGATCGAGATCTTGGTAAACCCTCAATTGAGGGTGTGTTTTTTGCATTTTGCCGAAAAATCCTTGCCAAAAATTGTAACCCACCTCCATGAATGCACCTTAAAGCATAGAATATATGTATAAGGGGTGAAGTTATGTTTGAACATTGACAAGGTGATATGTATAATTTATGTAAGGACATATTTATGATATTTTATATGCATAATGTGAAAGTGTATGTCTAACTTGTTCAAAATGTTACTAAAAGAGTTTATTGCATAGTGATTTTATCTATTACAAATTACTAATGGATACTTGATGTAGTTAACCTAGTAAATATCTTAATAAATTAAATCAATATTCAAGCTTAAAATAAGTGAGGTAAAAGTATACTATGAAGCCGACTTAACGAATAATGCATGTAAGTAGAAGCAACAAATTTAGAAATGTAGGAATGATTAGTTGGACTATATGCAATATTATGTATGATAAATGCATATGGATTGTTCATAATGATAGAAATTGTTTCATGTCTAGGTGTCTAAATGCATCAAAGAATAAACTTGAATAAACTTGTTGATATATATAGTTTTATGTCTTGATTACAATCACAACGACAAGAGAATATGATGTAGATAAAACTTGCAAAAGTTGTTAGTGTAGTGTATAGGTACACTTGTTAACAAGAAACCTCGCCAATCGAAAGCAAGATTAATGTCTTTTGGTAATGTCAATTCAAGTTTATATAAGCAAGGTATGAATTTTTCTCAAGGTGTAAGTTAGTGAAAATAATTTATGACTGGATTGTCATAAAAGTAATGCATTGAGATTATGTAAGAGGGTAGTTGTTGTATTAAGAGATTATGGACATCGCAAGTATCAACTTCAATACTATATTTTGTTGCTTCTTAACGAGATTATGATGCAAATAATTTTGGTAATAAATTATGAGTAACATATGCAGGTACTTAAGGTTGCAAGAAGTGATGTTGAATGGAAATCAGTAAGGTAGTCGAAACAAAAAGTTAAATTTCACAATGGGAAAGGTAACATCTAGATTTTATATAATTTCTTGAATATTACGAAATGTTAGAAATATATTTCTATTTGACAAAAATAAGCACATTTATAGCAACATATAGTTTAGATAACTCAATGCTTCAAGAGTACGCTTTGTAAGAAGTTTTGGAAATTTCTACCGAAGTACTTGAATATGGTAATCGTATTATTATGAGAATTATTAGTTTTGAAAATGATATATGTGTGATAAGGAAATTGAATCATAGAATTTGTTTGAAATGGTTTGTACATGCATATATACTAGAAGTATCAAGTTATACAAAGCGATAATGTGCTGTTTAAATATATTGAAGATATAATGCTGTTAATTAAGACTTGAAAGACTTAGACAAACATGTTTTGATTTTGCGCGGGAAAGCTATGGAACATTAGGGTTATTGAGTTACTATATGATGTTGAATCAGTGGAATGTGGAACATCAAGAATGTTCAAAGTTATTAAAATTTTGCTCTCAAGTGGAGTTGGTAGGATCTGGAACATAAATCTGTCCAATGATGATTATGATATTTCATCCATTAAATATTTTTAAATATATGTCATTATGACTAATTACATAAAGAGTTGTGAAAATTTTGAGCTGATCATGGGGGATGCCCTAGGTTATAACTCTCTTAAAAATTTGTGAGAAACGTTTCTACAATAAACAAAACTAATTAATGAAAATGAAGTAGAAAATTGGTTTGGTGTTGAGCTTGTTGGGCTCTAGAAAAACTAAGGTATTTAGTCTCATTATGCATAACTACAAGATGTAACGTGGCTTAGAAACCGAGACTTAATTTTTTAGAATAAACAAAGTAAAATATTGAAATGGTTGAACATAAAATATTTATGAATTAAGTAGAGATGCCATGGAGCACCCTGAAGAGGTGTTACATTCTATAATTATTGATAAGTTAGTACAGAGTTTCCAGAGAACACTCTTGTGGGGTGTTAGACTCTTTTGAGAGCTCTATGATGTTAATTCCTAGGCTTAGGAAAATAGCTACTAGTGAGCACCCAAAGGAGGTGTTAGGATATTAAGCAGAACTACCAGAGAGCACCGAGGTGAGGTGTTAGGTTCTGTAGTGAGATATGTGGGCTTCTGAATTTTGTGTAGGAGATACACATGAGAGATGTAAGAAGTTGATGAAGGGTATCTTCCTTATATCGGTTGAATATTATATATACAGGTTGAGGATCCATGCATGTGAACTTGTGGTTCAGTGAGGAGATGACCCTGATTTATGTATATGCTAAAAATTTTGAAAAAGGATTTTATCCAAGAAGTGCTTGGAACATTACTAACATAGAAATGGTATGTGTATGAATCTTATGTTTGGTATTTTATACATCATGATATGATTAAGTATTGGGTGCAAATTTATATATATGTGGTGAATCGTTGTGTGATAAAATAATTGTTTTTATATGCATAGGTAATGCTTTGATTAGTAAATGTTTTAGAGTATGTTATCTTAATTTGATATGAATATTAATGTTGCAAAGAAAAGTGGAATGATTAAAGTTACTTGAGAACAAGTACCACCATACTGGAGGTATTGGTATAAGGTTTGAATATGACAACATTATGTGCCGCAAGATACAAACATGTGAATGCTTTTCTCATGATTTTTTATTATTATGATTAATATGTGTTATGGAGTTGTAGGAATACTATGTTATTGTCCATAGGTAAATATTTCAAAGAAAAGCTAAATTCTAAAGGGTTGTTATGAAAGGATAGTAAGTCAAAATTCATGGATGGTTTATAAGATATTATTGTTTTTTATATATGTCATCTATCACTAATAGATGTTGCAAGTACATGTTGAGAGGAATACTAAACTATACATAGTAGTTATGAAATTCAAGAACAATATGGTCCAAAGGAACTTGTTATTTATGCTTCTTTTTCTTTAACAATGATCATATATATGCATATGTTTTGAGATAAGTGTTGGAAATAGCTTGTTATGTTTAGAACATGTTGAGAAAAACAAGAAACGCTGAAGATATCAAAATATTTTCCAAAGGAAATGATGTGGACACATTTGAGGCACAACAATAGTAATTGGAAATACCAAGAGTTGTCATACTAAAAAGACAATGGAAAATATATATATATATATATATATATATATATATATATATATATATATATATAAGAGAACAAGTGATTAAAGGATGATGGGATCCTATTTAAAAATATGGTATTAATGTTGTAAAAGTATTTCTAATGAGATAAGGAATGGTTTCGATGTTTATGAGTTTTCAAACCTAGTTTTTGTAGGTGAACTCCATCTAGGGAAGGATCTTTTTCCTTTGTTAAAGGATTTAACAAAATCGTTAAAGAGAGGATGGTAAATAAAAGAAGATTAATTATACCTCTAAAAACATATGGTTTGGCGATGGAAAGAGGAGAAACATAAAAAGGGTGAAGTATGATAGAGAGTAGAGATCTGAGTCCAGTAGCAGCGAACCCGTGAGTATCTATTTATTTATATGTTTCTTTGGTTTTTTATGTATGAGGTCTCTCTTATAGAGAAATAGCATGGAATTGAAGATGATAGATAAATACATTTTGATATTCATTAAGTAGCCAGGGAAGAGAGCTTAGATTTTGGAGGCTCCAACCTATTTTTACAAGTATTCTTTAATTTCTTTTACAAGTATTCCTTAAATTTGTGAATCCACCAAATATGAGATTATCATAGATTTCACTTTGTTAATATCTATCATATTTTGCATAGAGGAATGAGGGTAGGAATCACATTAATTTGGGGGTTGATTCTAAAATTGACCTAATAATATTATGCATTAATGTTTGTTACATCTCTCCGGGGAAGAGATTGTAAGAAGTCTTTGTATAACTAGGAGATAATTCCATTAGAGGAAATTTCAATTTAAAATGGGCCTTCCAAAAATAATACAAATTACATGTCATCATGTATTATCCAATAAGAATGCTTTGAAATTCAAACAGGGAGCACCTCTTAAACAGTTTTTTAATATAAATTTGGGGATAGGTATCATAAAAAAAAAACCTTTTTTGTTCGTATTTTTGACATATCTCCATGTATTTTTACTCAAATTTTGATCGGGAGATCTTGTTGGATGCGGAATTAAATTCCGCATCCAACGAGTACCCACTCGGCATACTTTTGACGAGCCCCGCTACCCCATAAACAAGAAAGAACTGAAAAAAAATGTGATGATGACATCATCATCGTGTTTTTTCAGGTATTTCTTGTTTTTGGGGTAGCAGGGTCCATCAAAAGTATGTTGAGTGGGTACTCGTTGGATGCCAACGAGCTCTCCTGATCAAAATTTGAGTAAAAACACAGGGAGATATGTCGAAAATACGAACAAAAAAAGTAGTTTTTTCTTTTCGTCCTCCAAAATTAATAAATATTATTTTATTATTTTAACTATTATTTTATTAATTTTCCTTAGGATGCCCATTTTGAGTTGAAATTTCCTCTAATGTCTATTTTCCTAGTTTCTTTCCATATATCTACTTCTGCACAATTAATTAAGAACAATGGGTCTACACGAAAAACCGATCCAACTCTTATGTTTTCAATTGTTTGTTTTTTTTTGGTCTTTACTACTACATTATGTTAATGAACAAGTATTGATAAAGGTATAATGTCTGCAAAAATTGAAAATAATTTTTTTTTATTAGGCTAGTCAAAACTACCTATGCTGGACATTAATTGAACTTTGCAGAATGTGTCATACTATGATTGTACTTTTGTATCATGGTAAGCTATTCTCATGTCCTGCTTCCATATTTCTCGATGAAATTATTCCTATGTTACTTATGTTGTCATGATGTTGATTATTGTTTGTACTACGGTTAAGAATTGATGTGTAAGTTAGTTATTTGATTACGTACCTCATTGTTTATAACATGTGCTTACTGTCTTATGCATGATTCTAACTTGACTTTGTTAATGGATAAAGGGGTGGAGTAGCGGGACTAGTTTCCCTTGTAACCACATGAGAGGTAACACTTTCTACTTGTCACATCAGGCTTGCTTAGTCTAGACGAACTAATGCATTCTTGTCCCATTTGCGTGCACGTATATTTGGCGATGGAATTTTTTTTTATAAAGCTTAATGGAAAGTGTTGATCCTTTTGGCCACTGGAGCCCACATTTGCAGCTCTATCCTAGTGGCATTACACTGATTATTGTTATTATCGTTATGGAATTTATGATAGTGACGGGGTCACTACTGCACTTATTACTTGTGTGACACAGACTTCTTATTTATGCAACACTTAGTTCCATGGTGTAAATGCTTACGACTTGTTCATGCCCTAACATATTCTTACTATTTGGTTTTAAAGTTGGTAACGTAATTGCAAAAACCTTGGCTTAAGTATTCCATGGCATATTTCATATGCCATGGAATTAGGGCTTAAAGCGTAAGTTATTCGATGCATGAATGGGTTTATGCAATTCACAAAGGTTTTGGGACAAGTGTTAACGTCGTGACCAGAACTATGGACTTGTGGGATTTTGTAGATGATATTGGAGGTGAGGGTGGTAGCATAAATGTGCCTTGGGAAAGGTGGAAACCCAACTTAGGGCTTGGTTCAGTCGTTAGTTTGGCTCATTCAAAGTCTTGTTGTTTGTGCTCTACTCTTGCATGGTGGAAAGAGGTGAAACGATAATCGCTTGACAGGTATGATGGGTGTTCTATTTTATTAGAATCGTTTATTGATTAGGATTAGATATTATTCATAATTCTCACATCATGACTCTACTTTGTTGCAGGTTTGCAGGGATGGTGAGAATAGGCGTGGGCCATATCTCGTGGGAAAAGCTATACCCTTTCAGTAAGCATTTTGTGCAACTATTTACTTGTTCAATCTTAGATTCGTTGTTACAACTGAGTTATCACTCATCGTAGGTTTGTATTTTCTTAGGTATGGTTTCTAATGGATGCGATTTGGGTTGGGGTTTGACTGTAACTTAAATGAGCTCTTCTTTTTGTAATGCAATAGGATTGGGGTTTTGTTTGTTTGGGTTTTTTAATTTCCTTCCGGCCCGAGCTTGAAATGTATTGGGATTTATTAAAGGGTGCTTTTTACAACAAAAAGGGCCTGGGTAACTTCTCGACAGGCTCTGTGTAATTGTTTTTAAGTTTATTTTAATGGCAATGGGAAGCACCATTACTTGCAATGGTGCAAGGCCGGTAATGAATGACCGTGTAAACTCTTTAATGATTTTATATAGACTAGGTTTAAATATATATATGCTCCATCAATTTTCGATGGTTATTATTCTGTGGACTGTGTGGATTCGCATTCGTTGTATGCGTTAGATGTATGGATGAAATGTGTGACATCGTTATGAATTTGGGGCCATTCCATATATGGAAGAGGCATTTCCCACCATGGTAGCTCCGATATTGTAATTATTGTTTATGATGTCATTGTGTAATATGATATGGGGGTCGTCTGTAGTGTAACCCCGCGACTATCAGTAGTTGTTGTTGGTAAATGTAGAGGGGGTTGTAATATTTGGAAATTTTGATTATTATAATGAGTTGGATATGTAAAAGGTTGAGGGGCATATATTAAAATGTGTATATTTTTATTTGGGTCTTTCGACAATTGTGTAGAGAGTTTGTGTTTTGTTTGCATCATGCGTATAAATAATATAGTGTGGATTTGTAAAATATTAATAAACACTACATGATTCAATCCTGGTATTAGAATTTGAATGCCATTTAGATCTTTAAGCAGATAGTTCTAATAATGTTTGCAGCAAAATAATGGAGAATGAAGATACAAACTTAACAAAACAAACCACATAGGAAACAAACAAGTATTGCTCAGTAATTTATAGTATCATTCACAATAAATAATATCCGATGTTACAATAGTTTACATAGGAAGAATTCGAATGCATGGGGTATGAATTCAAACCTCCCAAGTGGATATGAATGTATCTAACTGAATCTCTAACTCATGGTCTCTCAATCAATATCGGAGTCCAAAATCAACTCCCAGATTTCCAACCAACTCAAACAAAGGGTGACAGCTAGTTAACTCAGTGCAACTGAGTGTGGTAGGTGGGAAAAGGTTCCTACTCCATATGTATCTGTGCATTATCCATGCAAGAAATGCACTAGCTAACTGTTTGAGAAATAATTGAAAGTAACTAAGGGATAACTGAAACTAACTAGTACTAACTCCAACTCACTGAAGTAGGTTGGTGACGGGACTCTCAGTGGCTCCTAAAATGTAGGGATTGCTTTAGGAGGCATCACTATGTATCAAATCAGGTGTAGAGGTAGCTCTATGTGCCTTCCCAACCTCATACTTATTTTCTAGATGCTTACCGACCAAGAAACCACCACATACTCCATCAGAAGTTTGGATGGATGGAAAACCTTCAACCGTTTTATCATTGTGGAGCTACTTCAGATATTTGAAATTGAGATGGCCAAATCTCTCATGCCAAATATTTTTGGTTTTGTTATCATGAGACAATAAATTTGTAGGAGGAGAAATAGGTAAGAAATGTGAGAACTCATAATATTTGATAAAGTGATTTGCAATACCTTTCACTACAAGTAGCCCAATGGTTTTTTCTGTAATATCAACTGATTCTAAATCGAATGTAACTCTCTTGGGAGAACCTATATGAGTCATATGGTAAAAAAACAACAGGTTAGCGGAAAGGGAGGGAACATATAAGACATTCTTGAACTCACCATGCTTCACTCTTATTGAGCCCCTTCCTTCTACTGGACTCTGGGAATCATCTCCCATGTGAATGTTCGGCCCCTTTTTTAGTGAGAGGGTAGAGAAGGATTCTTTGGAAGAAAGCATGTGATTGGAAGCTCCAGAATCTATTATGTATTCCAAGGATGGAGAGATAGTTTCTTTCAAGGCATGACACCTCTTGGCATCTTATGTCTGTGGTTCTTCATCAGGATTCTTTGCTCTTATGGAAGCAATGTTATGCTACTTGAGAAGAGATGAAATTTCATCAATTTATTTCCCCATAAAATGATATTCAAGATGGTACCCCTTTACACAATAAGGACATAACTTCTTTTCAAATTTCTTCTTCTCATATCCCGAGGCAACTTCATAAGTTTTTTTATTTTGTTTAGGCTTCGAATCAGCTACATTTGGCTCCTTCTTCTTTGATTTCCCCTTTGCTTGCGCTTTGGAAGAGTCAGAAACTAGGAGAGCTTCATCTTTGGAGGTCTTGATGACTCCCATTCTCATCAATTTGTCTTGCTCCTTAATTAAGGACTCAAAAAAAGAATCCAAGGAAGGAACCTTCCAATCAGGAAAGATTCCCCGCTTGGAATGAAATCTAGAAACAAATATAGAATAATCAGGTCCTAGTTTGCTCAGTATGGAAAGAACATTCTGGTCATCCTTTTGCTCTATCCTGCACTATCTGCATTGGAGTACTAGAGACTTGAATATAGTAAAGAATTGATTAATAGTCTCAAAACTACTGGGATGTAAAGATACCAACTCATTCTCCAGAATGTATCCCTGAAGCTCATCTTGTTTGTTAAAAAAGATATAAAGCTTCTCCCAAGATTCTATGGGAGTCCTCAAGCCTTCTAGGTGGAAGAGGAGATATCTGGAACTATAAGTACATAAGTACCCGAATGCTTCATCACAAAGGTTCAGAAACTTGTTCCACTTTATCGGCTGATGAGGCTCACGATTCCATTTATGTATGATCTTGTGGTATCCATGCTTGTGCAAGGCCATATACATATCAATCCTCCAATCAAGATAATTGGAAGTTGTGAGGATCTGTGGTTCAGGAGTTTGAGAAATCTTAATTGCTCCAGTTGGAAGTACTGCAAAACTTCACACAATCTACGTAGTACTTGTCAATTTCACTATAATAACACACCAAAACATATGAACTATTAGAAGCATGATTTTCCTCCTGGCATGAACATGTTTTCAGGGTCTTTCATGCCCTCTTCGCTTCTATGAATAAATACAGAGCTAGCAAATCATCATAGGGGAATTTCGTGGAAGCCCAGTTGCTTCTGATGTTCGATGGGGAGAAATAAGAATGAAACCTTCCTGAGAAGGATCTGATACCATATTACAATTTGAATTCCATTTATATCTTCAAGAATATAGTTCTAATAATTTTTGCAACAAAATAATGGAGAATGAAGATACAAATTGAACAAAACAAACCACATAGGAAACAGGCAAGTATTGCTTAGAAATTTACAATATCATTCACAATAAATAATATTCGGTGTTAGAATAGTTTACATAGGAAGAATTTGAATGCATGGGGTATGAATTTGAATCTCCCAAGTGGATATGAATATATCTAACTAATCTCTAACTCATGGTCTCTCAATCAATATTGGAGTCCAAAATCAACTCCCAGATTTCCAACCAACTCAAACAAACAGTGACAGCTAGTTAACTCAGTGTAACTAAGTGTGGTAGGTGGGAAAAGGCACCTACTCCACATGCATCCATGCATTATCCATGCAAGACATGCGTTGGATAACTGTTTGAGAACTAACTAAAAGTAACTGAGGGATAACTGAGACTAACTAGTATTAACTCCAACTAACTGAAGTAGGTTGGTGTCGGGACTCCCAGTGGCTCCTAAAATGTAGAGATTAGTCTAGGAGGTGCCCAAATTGATGCATGCACATGCAGCAAGTGGCAGTTAACCTCTAGCAGTGTTCCCCACACTCTAGTGACTGATACATGTGGCCCCATTAGGTCAAGTGGACCCAAATATTTAATCAAGGTTCGTAAGTTAGGAAATAATTAATCTAACAGACATTTTACCAAGGGAGGATTAATAATCCTAACATGTGTGTCATTTACTGTGATGAGGGTTTAATTTATATGGAAACGATTTGGGCTTTAATTCCCACAGGAATCGACCCTATGACCTCTGTGCAATTATGTTTGTTTTAAATGAATACTGTAAATGATATTATGTTAGGTTTTATTTATGTAGCGAATTTTGTTTATGGCATGCGATTTATAATATGATTCATAGCTATTTAAGGGTTTGATCTGTTATGTTTTCAATGGATTATTTATGTGTATAATTGGTTTACTGTATTACGAAATTCATGGATGTAGATTATAGTAATAAATCGTGAACCATTAGATGGTCTCAATACTTGGTCTGTAGCTTTGACTTATGATAATATTTGTTTTAAAGAAGAATGATAATGTTTATATAGACCCTCAGAGGTATTTGTTGACTTTTATCTTAGCTTTAATATTTGAAGTTATGATTATTCTTAGGTGTAGAATATTAAGTCTATATTATTTCTTAAAATGGGTTAGGGTTCTATTTAAAGCTAAATCTGAAATAGTATTTTACTTCTATCCATAGCTCTGCTGGAAATATGAAATTTTATAGTACAGTACAGAGGAAAATAACACATAGGCCCTACTGGGATAGTTCCTAGGTCTTAGGAACCCAAGTTTAAGCTGTAAATGAAGTTACAAAAGTAAAATTGAAAGAACAAAACCCTTGATAATTCTTACACAGGAATTAAATTATGGCCTAGGGTTTATAATTAAAATGTAAACCCTAAAATAAATGGACAGAAAAACAAAGATACATAGGGTTAGAAATATAATATAAACACTTGCATAATCTAGCCAACAATTATTCTAGATAATGAAATAGGTAGTCAAGAACCTCATACCTGAAAAGTGAAGCTCTTCTAATGGATGAAACCTGCACACTCAATTACCCAAAATTAATAATTCACAAGAAGATTTGACCTCTGTATAAATGATTGAATCACTTGGGAACTACTATGTTGCACCCAACCATGACCCGGAACCATCCATGGTTTTAATATGGATCCCCCCAAGTTGGTTCGAACATGTAAGTAGCTTATAGCTCCTAATATAAGTTTTCCCTAACTGGTATATCAGGTCTAGATCAGTTCTCCTTTTTGCTCTCAAGAAAATGTTCTCCAAGAACTCTCTTGAGAACAATCAAGCATAATAATGACTCCAAAAATATGGAAGAGATCCCCAAGCCTCTCTTTGGCTTGGGACTTTATAGATAGAATTTCCAGTCAAAGGCGCAGTTAGATCAAGAATCATTTGATTTCTTGATTTAACCCTTTTTATTTAATTTAGGTACTTTTAATATTTAAACTTAGGAACCTTTAACTAGTTCCTAATTCAACTTTTGTAGGTATTATAATATTTAATTTTCTCTTAGTAATAATAATAGTATATGGAACTTTTCCTTCTTTCTTACATTATTAATATTATTACTATGTGTACTCTTTATACATGCTTTGTATAAAAAATATAATAATATATTATTTGTTAACATTTGTCTTAGGGTATCACATATTGTGATCCTTAGACTCATGACACTTTCTTCATTAAGGTCATCAGGTAGATGGTTAGGTCTACTAGGCTAGGCAGCTCTAAACATCCTTGCATGTTGGATTCCCTCGTATAACATGGTATTTCTTCAGTACTTGATGAGATACAACAATCTGATATTTCATTTAATCACTTATAAATAAGTCAGATGAGATCAATATTTGCTTGAGTCGTTTTCACTTGGGAATCATTAATTGTTTTCAGTAACTCCTAATGCTTACAAGAGCCCATACTCAATGCTATAAACAGGGAATTATAGACTTATTGCAATTCCACATCTCCTCGCTGAATAGTAATGCTAGGATGTACTTGTAGGATACACCTAGGGATATAATGGCCAAGGATCCGATGTTCCATATCTTATGCCCAACATCAACATAGAAGGATCCAGGGCTTATTCCCAACACTTCCAAATTATATTTTCATGTGTTCCAGAGCTTCTTGCTCAACAAAAAACATCAATTTACCCATGTGCTCTAGAGCTCCTCGCTCAACAAAAAAAATCTCATCAATCATGTGCTTCAAGGTACACACCCAACAGAAGTAGACATATATATATATATATATATATATATATATATATATATATCATATGCAATTGGCCCATGCCCAGTATATAAAACAAATCATCATGTTCATATGTAGTGTGATCTTTTACCCAATATATAAAAATAAAACATCAAGGTAACATCATAATCAATGTGGCTCATTCCCATCAGTGTTAGGTCCAAAATTCAGGATATTACAAAAGGGAATCCTTAATAAGAGAGCCAACCCATAAATAACCATCGTGATTACATATTTCCATATGAATATATGGTACAAGTGGAATATATTTCATTTTATAATGCTAAGTTGTAGAAGATAGAACTTAATGTTTACCTTTGATTTTATTTTACCTAGTAAAGAGAGGGAGAGTTTGTTTATACATATTTATTGTTTAATTACTTTGAAGAAAAATGTTGTAGAAGACACCTATGAGATATTATGTAATGTCTATTATACAGGAAGTAGGAATCGATTTCCATCTTGATATACATATTAAATTAGTTATGTCGTAAAGAGAATACATAGATTAAGCCTTCTTTATTATTCATTGAGAGATGGCGATGCCATCACAGTATCTTCCTCATATAATGATTTTAACATAGACAAACCTATTCACTTATATAGTAATCATTTCTTGAAGATGATTGGAAAAAGATTCCTATCATTTAAAGTTTCTATTTATGATTGATTTACTTTGTGAATTTTCAAGCTAATCACATTTTGAGATGATTGTAGTGAGGTTAAAAAAAATATCTTAAGAGGAAGATTGAGGCAAGAGTGTAAGCAAGATATGATTGGCAAGTAAGATAGCCAAAGTAGTCTTGATAGTAATTCTCTAACCTTAGTAAATTCATGTCATCTCGAGGGTGGCCTTAGATTCCAAACTAATGGGCAATGATATAGTATAAATATGTAAAACAAGAAGTGAGGGAGCCAAGTAAGATTCTAATCATAGTCCTTTATCATTTCACTTGCGATAGTTTGAGTGGAAATATTTGGAATTTCCTTAGATTGTATTATTCCATTTTAAAGAAAAGGCATTGCAATAAGGCTAATTAGTAAGATGCCAGGGATAATTTTAGGGGCGAAGTTTAGCCCAATGGGTTAGCTTTCCATGTTTTTCTCCCAAAAAAGATTTGCCATTTTGCATTTTTTGAAGCCCTGTTTC